>JAJMHN010000036.1:56431-138840 GCA_030566025.1 Geotrichum cucujoidarum | reverse complement strand
GGGAGGGTGACGGTGTCAATGATCTCAGACTCGGGAGCAGAGGTGGGGGCAGCAGACGAGGAAGTGGTGACGTGCTCGTGGCACTTGTTGTCGTCGCAAGAGGTGATGGTGATGAGCTCGACGGAGGTCACAATGTCAGTCTTGACGGAGGAGGCAAAGACGGTGGACTGGGGGACCTCGGTGGGCTTGTTGCACTTGTGGTCAGAGCAGGAGGTGATGGTGTGAATGTCGGTGGAGGTGACAACGTCGGTCTGGGTGGGGTGGACGATGACGGTGGAGTTGGCCTGGGCGGCGGCAACGGCGGCAAAGGCAGCAATGGCGGCAACGGAGAACTTCATTGTGGAATTAATAATTAAAAGAGTGTGAGGTAGTTTGTAAAGAAAAGCTTTGTGTAAAAGAGTGACTATGACTTTTGGAGTAGAGAAGAAGAAGGGGAGCAGTGGGCGGGAAAGGCCGCGTTTATATAGAAAAACGGGATGGAGCGCGAGGGAGGCTGATGGGTGGCTCGTCAAGGAGGAGCAGAATGGAAAAAAACAGAAAATAAACAGAAAAAAGAAAAAAGAAATAATCAGAGTAATTGAAAAAAAGGTACTGTGTGCGCGTATTCCAGTCCACTGGCAAAAGCAATTCTCGGGCGTGGCTCCTCTGGCTTTCCGTGGCTTTGGGCTTTGGGCGTTTCTAGCCGAGGTGTGTGACGGAGGCTGATGCCGGTGCCAGTGCCAGTGTTGAGTCTCGGAGTTCTGAGTCTTGACTTGGCTCTAGAGTCCGTGCGTGTCTTGTGTCTGAGTGTCTCTAAAGTCTCTGGAGTGTCTATAACCATAACTGTAACTGGTGAACTCTGTACTGAACTCAACTCAACTCCACTCCAGAGTTCAGTACTCAACTCAGTATTGATTGAAATTTACTTGTATTTTCTTGTTATTTTCTTGTTATTTTCTTTTGGTGTGCTGGTTAGAGCCTTCCCAATTGGGCAATCAGCCCCTGAATTGCAGGTCCCAAACAGGCAATTAAGGGGCCGAAACCAGCCATCCGTGTGCCAGTTTGTATTTGCGGTATCTATGGTAACTGACGATCTTTTACTGCAATGGGTAAGTAATTGCCCTTGCCCTGAGTTACAGATTGAGCTCTGGGGAAAAAGGGGGCAGACGCGGGAAAAGCGCGCGCCACAGAAAACAAAAAAACAAACAACAAAAGTATGGAGATTTAGTCAAGTATGGGATTCAAGTTTAGTCCTGGACAAGTCTTGAAGGAGCTGTTGGTGTTTGGGCGCTGAGACTCAGAGCCCAAGTACAGCAAGTCCTCAGTTGGCGCAACAGCATCGACTTCTTCCTGGCTGGTGCGCAAATCCTGCCTCGCGAAAAGAATGCACGCAGCGCTTGTATCCGAGTACTTACCACTTGGACCTACGCCGGTTAGTAACTAGGTGTAACTACTAACTACGTCGTTATGTGGACTTGTCACAGCGCAAGGCCGTGCCCGCAGTCAAAACAAAAACAAAACAACACCTTGAGTAGTTAATCGATTACTAGTTACTCCCCTCAGATCTACATTGGACGAGAGGGTCAAGGAACTGAGTGACTGAGTAACTGGTCGCCACGGAGGTTGCTACGGACTGGTTCTGGTTCAACTCAGTCACTCAATTCCGCACTCGCCAGACTCAGCAACAACTCTCCTCTGCAGGTTTCCTTGTTGTCAACTTGGACCAAGGCCTTCAACTCCCCTGGCAAAACACCTCTGAGCCATCGATCATGGCGATGCTCCTGCTGATGCTGGATTGTAGCCATCATCGCGATGATTTAATTGATCACTCATGTTTGTTTTGTTTTGGTTGCTGACCTGGTGCTCTCCCCTTGAGAGTCCTTTAACTGCTTGATGGAATGTAAGATGAGATCAATAACAGTAAACACCAACAACAACGACATGACACTGGAAATTGATCGTCAAAGAGGCCTACCAGATTCAAATCTCCAATGAATTTTCAATGAAGATGGTGGGTTATTATTAGCAACACACAAACAAACACCACAGAATACTCGCAATGGACTTCAGAACTAGGCAAGGATCGCAATTGATGATTGATTGGAGGGAGTGAGTTAAGAGATACAAAAGGCGGTTGGTGATGTCAACGAACAATGAACAATCATGATGATGATGAAGAGGAATGGCTGGAATGATGTTTGGTCGTTCAGTCCAGTACAACCAACCACACAGCAACACTGAGTCAACAGACTGAAGTAGTCAGTCCAGTGCACTGTGCACCAAGGCGTCATGGTGGTGGTGGTGGTGGTGATGGTGATGGTCTTGAGTTGTTTGCTAGTTACTGGTCTACGTCAAGGAATGCCCCCAAATTTATGACGTGGGGGATGGGCTGGCTGGGCTGGGTCCCAAACTCGCTTTACAACAAAAACCTAGATTCAAGGTGCACACGTGCAAAGCCAGCAACAATTGAGGACCCTAACTTGAACAAGAACAAATTCAATATGAATAGGATTGTATTCAACGACAATAGTACTCGTGCTTGCGCGTGCTGGGTGCGTTTTTTCTTGCTCGCTTGCTTGCTTTGCAGTGTTTTAATTCCCCAAGAAGCCAAAGCTTGGATTTTAGGTTTGGACTTGATAGACTTTGATTCAGACTTGTCATGCCAAAGGTAGCCCTAATACTACTAAGGATTTCTACTTGGATTATCTTGTTGGTCGGCTAGTCTATGTCTCTCAAGTCTTTCAAGTTGTTAAAAAGCTCGGAGGTTTTCATCAACAACGCTTCAGTCTGCTGAGTTTCCTTTCTTTGACTAGTTATACCCAACGTACTTGGACGTCAAGTCTATAAAACATACTTGATAATTAGGAGACTGGGGCTGGCTTGTTCATGTTGGTGAACAAGACTGATCAGTTACATATTCTTAACTAACTCGTTGAAATAACTGGGATTGATAATAGTTTTTGGTTGAACAAAATCCGCGATCTATTTATTTATATCAGTCAATTTTTTAACAAGCCAGAGCCAAAGCCAGAGCCAAAGCCAAAGCCAAAGCCAAAGCCAAAGCCAAAGCCAAAGCCAGAGCCAAAGCCAAAGCCAGAGCCAGAGACTTAGCCTCTTGGGTCAGGTCCAAGCCTCAAAAGCAGGCGCCGTTAAACCTGGGGCAAAGTCAAGCCCGAATGGCGCACTTTTTTGTTTATTTTTCCCAAGTGCTTTTGCCCAGTCTTGTTGCTTGGTAATATAATACTGTAATATCATATCCATCAGTAACATATTGACTAGGCTCGGTGCAAAAGCCACAGTCGATTGCGTTTTTGGTGTGGAGTATTGGCATGCGCCTTTTTTGCGAGTGACTTGGTTTGCTGCCTGAATATCCATGCTGCTGTTAGTTATCGATTAAGGACTGAAAAGCCCTTAGGCTAAACTCAAATCCGCCCAGCTAGCTACTTAGATGAAAGTGGTCAAAATTGATGATTGCTGGTGTACGAAACCGGGTCAATTTTACTCCGATTTTATTTTTCAATGAGCCCATTTTTATTTCAATCCTCTGTCTTTAATTCCAGTATGGATTATGGTTTATTCATCCACTTGGAAGGGCCAGCGGTCTACAATGGTGCTAATCTAACGACTACGATCTTTCAAGTCTTTTTATTTTTCAAACCCAATGTCCTTGCTTTGAATTCGTACACGTTGTTCTTACCTTACCAATAGTTGAAGCAACACCAATTTGAATTGCAAGCTTGAGAGTCTGGCCGTCTCTCAAGTCTGTTACAGGTACCTATGCCAGACAACTTATTAATGAAAAGCTGGCCAATGGATTTTGTTACAATCCATCCACTTGGTATGGGTCAATATCAAGCCCTGATCACGCGTTGCTTAAAGGGTCCCTTTTTTTCCCCATGTTCAAGACCCTGTCAAAATCATGTAAACTTGGGCCGACGGTGCAACAGCGACACCCGGCAGGCTCGCAGGCAAGTCTCTGGCGATTGCACCATTGACAGCCCCGAGTGTGTAACCACCAGTTCTGTGTGGGCCCTAGCTCATCCACACCCGTGGCGTTTTAAAGATCAGCAAAAACGTTGGGGCCACAGGCAGCGGCGACGGCAAACCCGGCAAGATAGCCCAAGCCGGAAAAGGGACCTTAAATCCACTGCTTATTTTGCCGCCGCTGATTGACTGGATACTGGCAAGACAGCAATAAAAAAAAATACGAGGTTTTGAGAGGGAAAAAAATGAAAAAAATTAAAGTGCTGCTTATTGGCGTTTTTGCAACAACTGTGGCTGTTGTGACGTGCTTTGAGGGCTTGGCCACTTTTGGGAGTTTCCTTTGGACAAGATGGCTTTTTCCGTTTCTGGATTTGTGATTTCAACCCAGCACCAGCAACTCCATGTAAGCCTTTTGTTGAGATATGAAAGTACCACGTGATATTCTATCCACGTGACCGACTCAACTTCTGGAAAATATATTGTGGTGTCAGGCCTTTGGAGAAGTTTTCCTTCCTCACCGTTGGCTAACTTCTCTAAAGAACCTTAATTTAACACCTTTTGACATGTCGGCCAACGATTCAAGCATTTCGTGGCTGGCAATGCGGACTGTAGATTGATGCTGGGTGTGGTCAGGGTTACTGGAGTGGCCAAGACAAGAATTAAAAAAAAGTTGTGCGTAAGCGGGCTTTCGCCTCTTTGGCCAAAACTGGGTTGGCCCAGGGTTTGCACGAGACCATCGGAGGCTGGAGACTTGCTTTCTTGCTTCGCGTAGATGTCGATAGCCTCACTCCTGGGCATACGTTTTGGCTAGGCCAAGTCGCGCGCCCAAGCCGAGTTAAGACTTGAATCCCGGGAGCTTGTTCTGGTGTATTACCAACAAGCCAAGAACAGTTATCGCCTTGGAATTACAGTCAACACTGGATACTGGGCCCATGTGGATAAGGATTGCTAAGAGAGCTTGGCTGGTGTCATCATTTCTTGTGCAAATCTCATGCTCACTACTTTTTCAACTATAGCCCTGTTCTGTAAGAATTATACCCATTTTTTTTCTCTCTTCTCTGGGCATCGCAAATCCTCTGAAATGACGGAATATCTCAACTGTGGCTTGACCTCTGCAACTCCGAGTAGCAGCCTTTTCCATGGCTCAAGCAACCAGGACTTTGCCATGTATATAAACCGCCGGCCGTGGCTACTACAAAGTTGAATAAAATAAAACCCAAGCAACAAAAGTACCAACAATGAGCTCCTCCTTGTCTTCTGAACTCGGCGGTGAGCGCAGAGTGCCCGCCGACGCCGACTACGTGACCAAGAGCGGCGCCATCATCACCGAGTCCGGCGTCATTCTCAAGGACCAAAACCTCGGCAGCGGCCTCTCTGACGACGAGGAAGCCCATACCCTCCCCCACGTTTTCAAGGACCCTGAAGTCGCCGAGTACTATCGGCACATTTACGAAAAGTCCCAGTACGAGTGCCGCCACCAGTTTGACCCGGACTTTGAGTGGACCCCCGAGGAAGAGCGCAAGCTGGTGTGGAAGCTCGAGTACAAGGTTTGCTTGTGGGCTTGCATCATGTTCATGTCGCTGCAGATTGACCGTGGCAACCTCCAGCAAGCTTTGGCTGACAACATGCTCAACGACCTGGGCATGACGACAAACGAGTACAACTACGGTCAGACTATTTTCTACGCCTCGTTCTTGTCTGCTGAGTTGCCCTCGCAGCTCGTGTCCAAGAAGCTCGGCCCCGATAGATGGATCCCCATGCAAATCACGCTCTGGTCGCTTGTCGCCATTTGCCAGTGCAAGCTTTCTGGCAAGAGCTCCTTCTACGCCACGCGCGCGCTCCTAGGTCTTTTGGAAGGCGGGTTCATCCCCGACGTTGTCTTGTGGTTGTCGTACTTTTACACGAGCAAGGAACTCCCTGTGCGTCTTAGTTTCTTTTGGACTGCGTTGAGTGTGACAACGATTGTTACCTCCATTTTGGCATTTGGTCTGCTCCGCATGCGTGGTATTCTGGGCTGGGCCGGCTGGCAGTGGCTTTTCCTGATTGAAGGCCTCATTACACTGATTATCGGCCTGTTTGCGTTCCTCAACATGCCTGCCTCCCCAGTCCAAACCAAAACCCGCTGGAGACCCAAGGGCTGGTTCACGGACCGCGAAGAGAAGATTGTCGTCAACAGAATCCTGCGCGACGACCCGTCCAAGGGCGACATGCACAACCGTCAACCCATTACGCCAAAACTGCTTTGGTACTCGGTGATTGACTACGACTTGTGGCCGCTTTATGCTATTGGTATCATGGCATATATCCCCTTGAACGTTCCCGGCGCTTACTTGACATTGACGCTGCGACACCTTGGTTTCAACCCGTTCAACACAAACTTGCTGACCATCCCGTCTAATGTGATTCACATTTTCTTCTTGATTGGATTGACGTGGATTACAGAGCGCGTCAACGAGCGGTCGCTGCTGTCGCTCATCCAGCCCGTGTGGCTCGCCGTCTTCCTCGCCGTTCTCCGATGGTGGAAGGGCGCCCTTGTCGAGGTGTGGCAGACCTACGCCGTCCTTGTCCTGCTCCTTTCTGCCCCCTACATCCACGCCATCCTCGTCGGCTGGTGCTCCAAAAACTCCAACACGGTCCGCTCCCGAACCGTTTCCGCCTCTCTTTACAACATGTTTGTCCAAGCCGGCTCCATTGCCTCCTCCAACATTTACCGCGCCGACGACCTGCCCCTTTACCACCGCGGCAACGGCCAGCTGTTTGCAATCTCGTGCGGCACGATTGGGCTGATTCTGTTTACAAAGGCTTATTACATGTGGAGAAACCACACGAGGGACAAGATTTGGAACGCCATGACCGAGGAGGAGCGCACCGAGTACCGGTACACCACCAAGGACAAGGGCAACAAGCGTCTTGACTTTAGATTTGCTCACTGAGAATTGAGCAAAGAACAATTAAAAAAAAAAAGTTATTCAACAAAATAAATAAAGTTTATAGTTTAGGAAGTTACGTGAATTCAAATGTCTGTTGTTTTTTTTAGAGTTGGATGAGCAGTTGAACAATGCGGGACAAGGAATGGAACGCCGGAAAAGCCAAGATTTCGCATCGTGATAAACCTTGGTTGAGAGAATGGACCGAGAGGGGGCTACTACCAAGTACCACGGAGCTTTCGTCTCAGCCACGCCGGCGTTTCTGTCACCTTGAGGGCCCTCTTGTTGGTGGTGTGGGGAGAGGGCAAGGCAAAGGCCCTCCTTCAACGGCGCATTCCAGAGACCTTTTGTCTACTTGCAAAAAAAAACGGGTCCGCCTGCTGGAAGAGAGAGGAGTTTGTGGAGCTGCATCAATCAATGAAAACCCTTAGGTAGCTTGACCAGCCATATGGATCGATAGATAGGGCAGCGCATTCCAACCTAGACCAAGGTCCTGCCTAAGCTACCTTTGTTCAGGTCCGCTTGCCATGGCCCGTTTCCCCTGTACTTAACTTGCACCTTTGAGTTTTTCCAACCTTTTCCAGCGCAAGTTCGGGGTTTAAAGTTCAGAGCTTTGGGGGTTGGATAATTCCATGGGGCAGGCGAAACTGCTGGTCCATGCTGCGCATGCCCAAAACAGCAATCAATTCACCAGGGGGTACCGTCGGCGTCCACCCCAAGTCGGCGAATCAATCCAAATCAATACGCAAAGAACAAGGAGAAATCAGCAGAGTTCGTGAGTGAAGGATCGCGATGCTGCTCGCGTTGGGGTCGCTCATCGCGAAAGTTCTGGCGGTGCGGTCGGGTCGTTGCGTGAGACATTGGCCGGAGCAGTCCAGTAACCAATGTTGGTCGGCTAGCCAAACCCAAACACTGCCTTGGCTTGCAGTTGGGTTTAACCACTCGCGATTTCGTAGTATCAGTTTGGTACTGTAGCTTTTGCAAAAAAAAAAAAAAAAAAAGCACGTCTGAAACCAAGGCACATTCGTTTGGTTTTGGTATCTTGGCTCAAAAAAAGTTGAAAAACCTACCTGCGGGATGGATTTCTGGAGTACGGTGTGGAATTTGATGCAGGTTTGTTTGGAGAGTAGGATTGTGCAGCCATCGCTTATAACTACTTGGTACGCGGGTAAGAGTTACTCCTGTGCAACAATCAATACAAGTCGATGGTTATCGCAAACAAGAGCCGTCCGTAGTCACTGTCCATGCCATTGAAAAAGGAGTCGTCGAGTTGAACCCGCAAGAATTCACGACTTTTATGAGAGCAGAATCAACGCCCCATGTTTTATCTATTTATTACATAATATAGCACACGGTAATTACGTCATATTCATTTACTTTATATTACATAACAAAGTATACACTAATTACATAATCATATTTGCACCCAAAGAGGAAAGAGTAAACAAAAACAAACTCGATTGCACCTCCATTGCAGAGTCAAGCCGCGATCTTCATCTCATTTCACGCTGCAAGAGAAAAAAAAATGAGTGTCGACGAGAACAAGAGCAGACAGAGCCTCGGTGCCCTATCCAGCAACACCATCAACGCCCAAGCGTCTCCCGAAAATGCCACTGAACACAAGAAACCGCTAGTACGCGCTTCGCGAAGCCTAGCACCATCGTCGAAAACCCGAACGACCGCACATGTCGCCAAATCGACAAAACAGTCCAAGACGAAATACAATACTCGCCAGATATGCGCAACGTCCTACGCAGCATCAAAGACACAGTCGTTTACAGACAGGCTCGCCGAGCTGAATAAACGGCTGAGCGAGGCGCGCGACACCATTGCGTCGCAAACAACCTCTGAGAACCAAATGACAAACCAGCTCATGGCCCTGCGGAACGAGAAATGCCAGCTGGAGTTTGACAAGGCCAACCTCGAAGAGAAAAACTCGAAAATAGAGCTCAAGTTGTCCGACAATGAAACGCGATTCAAAGAGATTGAGAGCAAAGCCGCAAAAGCTCAGGAAACACTGCGAAACGAGTATGAAAGGAAAATGGAAGCGCTACGACTCGAGTTTGAGGAGAGCTCAAGTGCTAGCACTAAACAACACGACGACATGATTGCGAGTATCAAGAACGACTTGCAAGCAAAACACGACAACGACCTGACAGAGCTGAAAAAGGCGTACAAGGAAAAGAAGGAAGGAATGAAAGCCAAACTCAAGGAACGGGAACAAACGCTACAAACCGAGTTTGAAGCGGCCTGCAACAGGAACTCTGAAAAGTACAAGTCGCAAGTCGAAGAGCTCAAGTCGCACAATTTACGCCTACAACAGGAGGTTAGCTCAGTAACGCAATCACGCGACGAGTTCAAGTCCAAGCTTGAATCAGTGACCAAGGAGCTAGAGTCTACAAGCTCCAAACTCACGATTTACCAGTCGGAAAAGGACTCGAGGTCTGTTCAGTTTGAAAACCAAATCCAGAAACTGCAATCACAGCTCGAGCAACAGGCCCAGCAAATGCTTGCCATGAACCAGAATGCGCAGTCGATTGAAGAGGAGCGCCAAGTGGCAAGGCAAAAGCTGTTAAAGGCCGAGGCGGCGCGGCGCAAGCTGCACAACCAGCTGCAAGAGCTCAAGGGCAACATTCGCGTGTTTTGCCGCGTGAGACCATTACTCAAGAAAGGCGACGAGCCGGTCGAAATGAATTTCCCAGACTGTGATGGGGAAAGCCAGCAGCTGCAAATTTCCTTGCCTACAGTGGGTGGCATCCCTACACTCGAGCAAAAAGTCTCAAACAGCGTGCATTCGTTTTCGTTTGACAAGGTGTTTAACCCAAACGCGTCAAACAGGGACATTTTCTTGGAAGTGGAGCAGCTGGTGCAGAGTGCCCTCGATGGGTACAATATCTGCATCTTTGCCTATGGACAGACGGGGTCCGGCAAGACGTTTACAATGAGCAACCCCACCGACGGCATTATCCCACTCGCCATTTCTCAAATCTTTGCAACGGCGCAAGAACTGCAAGAGACTGGGTGGGAGTTTGAGTTCCACGGCGAGTGCTTGGAAATCTACAATGAAAAGATTCTAGACCTGCTGGGCCATTCTGACGACTTGGGCCATGGCGGCAAGTACGAGATCCGGCACGACCCTGCCACGCACCGCACAACAGTCACAGGTTTGACGTCGGTGCGAATCGAGTCCCCCAAACACGCGACGGAAGTCCTGCGCCAGGCCAACCGCAACCGCAGCGTGGCGGCCACCATGGCCAACCACCACAGTTCGCGGTCGCACAGCGTGTTTATTCTGCGGCTCAACGGGCGCAACAAGACAACGGGCAAAGTGCACACGGGCGTTTTGAACCTCATTGACTTGGCGGGCAGTGAACGACTCAACCAGAGCCAAGCGGTGGGCGAACGGCTGAAGGAGACGCAGGCCATCAACAAGAGTCTCAGCTCATTGGGGGATGTGATTGTGGCCCTGGGCAGCGGTGGCAGTGGAAACGGTGGGCACATTCCGTACAGAAACTCCAAGCTGACCTATTTGTTGCAGTACTCGCTGAGCGGCAACAGCAAGACGCTCATGATGGTCAACGTGTCGCCGCTGCAGGCCCACGCCAACGAAACAATCAACTCGCTGCGGTTTGCGACAAAGGTCAACAACACCCACATTGGCACGGCCAAACGCCTGGCCTGAAAACGGCAAAAGCAAACTTGCGGTGGTGCGGTGGTGCTGCCTGCCATGAGACCACCTGAATGATTTGATATGATACCCCATAGCACACACTTCATGTTTTTTCCTCTTATTTATTAGTTTATTAATTTATTTTCTTGCCTGGTTTGGAACAAATAATTTGGTTGCGCGTTCTTGGTCACAGGTGGAATCATTCTCAAGCTCTGCCCCTCAGGGTCCTGCTCAGGTCCTGCTCAGAACGCGGAATGGACTTTGCGGAGGAGCAGCCATTTCACTTCCCTTCGCGGAAGATCGATGAAGCAGCCACCGCAGCCACCGCAGCAGCCACCGCAGCAACCTTTGCGGAAGTAGCTCCACCGGCGTCCTTTTACCAGCGTCAGTTCACCACAGCGTCACAGCGGTCACTTGGTCCATGAGAAGGTCATGAGTATGTCAGTCACGTGCCCAGAATCTGCCGCAGTCAGGTGCGCCTTTGCTCAGCCGCACGCGGAAGAGGCAAATTTCCGTGGTGGCAGTTCACGTGAACAAATTTCAGCGCCTGTCATGTGAACCTGCCGCGAAAAGGAAGGTGAAATTCTTTTCTTCTCTTCTTCCATCATCACCGTCGTCACCATCGCTCTCTACTGTTCTTACTCGTAGTACATTGCTTAGCGTCTGCTTCAAAGCACCCGAGCACACACCGTTCTTTCTCGCGATACAAGTTCCACCAAGGCAAACTCCAGCACAAGCCCATACTTTGCCAGCCTGGGGACATGAAGCATGTCTAACCAAGCGCACGTTGAAAAACCCATCAACCAACAACAACCACCACCACCACCTCCTCCTCCTCTAGCCCGACAGCACGCACCGCACCTGCCGACACAGCACACAACCAACATCGCCCTGCCATGTCGCGCTTCTGCCCAGCCAGCAGCTGCGACGACGACGACAACGCCGGGTTCAGGGTACCCCACAACACGAACCCTAAATCCAAATAGGCCATTTCAGAGTCTTCGCCATCCCGAAAAAAGCGGCCCACACGACGATCCTACGCCAGGCGTCGCGACTGGCCGGCCTACCACAACAGCAACGCACGAGCGAGCGGCAAAAGTAAACAAATCAACGCCGTCGCTTCTGCAGCTCAGCCCGTCGGCACTCTCGTCGCTAGACTTGCAACTCGACTCGGCACATGGCCTATGGGGCGTGTTTTCGAAATGTAGTGCAGCGCTTGAAAATGGTCACAGGCTCGAAAACATTTCCTGGCGGCTGTGGAACCGCGAGCTGCAAGACAAGCAGCAGCTACGGTCAAAGGGGATCCCAGAGTCTAGCTCAGAGTCGTCAGTGCCAGAACTGAACCAGGTCCCGCGACTCTCTTCCTCCGTCGAGTCCAGTGAGTCGAGTTGTACTACCAGCTCCAACCAGCGAGGGTCAGACGACAAACTGACCGTCACGAAAACTGCTGCCCCCTTTCCACTACCAACAACCACCAACAAACCACAGCTGAGTCCAAAGAAACAGACTAAACGGCCGGCAAAACCTTTGACCAAGGAAACCATTACAAAAATCATTCAGCATGTTCTGGATACTACCAACACCCCCTTAATTACACAAGAAATACAAGTCAGTTACAAGACTACATTGTCCAAGACTACAACCACCGTCCCGCAACAAAAACCCAATACTCCCGCTCAACAAAACATTTCTATTGCATCTACAACCACTAATAGCACAAGGGTTCGTCAAACGACCTCGCTTTTCAGAAACCCATCTACAACCACTGCGTCTCAACACCCTTCACTGCGTCCCTTGGCCCAACCGCCCTCAACTACATCTCTCGTCACTAAAAAACAGTCAGTAAGAAGTCACACCACATCCGAAGTCAGCCTATTTAGCAATACTGCCAAACCAGCGGTCCTTCCTGCAAATCCAAACAGTAACGCTGCTGCTGCTGCGCCCACTACTCGACAGACAAACCTGCAAAGGGCTCCGTCGTCGCTTTTTCTTGCCAAGGAAAACCGCAGGGAAACAAAGTCTCTTTTTGCGCGCACCTCACCAACAAAACCCCACGGACCTGTTGGTGGCCCAGTAAAGCTGCCGACGCAAACCTCTATTCTCGTCAGTAAAACGCAAGCCCTTACTCCCGACACTCTGGCCAAACAAGAGGCCAAACCACCGACAACTCACACCTCGTTATTTGAGGACTCTGGTAGACCTCAAAGGACCGATAGCATCTTGTCAGACACGGATGTCGATTCTGACTCTGAGTCTGATTTTGAAGGAATTGATTCCAACGGGTCTCGGCTCACATTCAAACACCGCACGAATACGTCAACCAGTATTGTCCGTGGCTTTCTGCCAAGCTCCGTGTCCATATCCCGCCCGTCGTCTACGGTTCAAATTGATGGTAGTGCAGCTGCCACTGGCAACACAGCGCAAAAGTCCTTTAAATCGAGCGAAATGGCCAAAGCAAGGCCCGACAAGGTCACGAGAGAAAACATGTTTTTCATTGAGTCTTCGTCCCCCAGCGACGGCGAAGCTGCATTGAACTCGGTGTCTTCTCAAAACAGTGAATTTAGTGCCGCCACCAAACACGCGAGCTTGTGCACAACAAATGGGGCATCGTCTGGACGTTCCTCTTCATTATTTAAAACTACACCCGTCAGCGTGGAAAAGAAAATGGAGAGCAGCAGTCAAAACCTTAAATCAGTCACTGAGACCTTGAGCGAAGAAGACACGGACGAGGATGAAGAATTTGACGACGAGGACGACGAGATTGACGAAGACGACGAGGAAGACGGCGACAGCGCTTGGGACAGTCTAGACGACGAAAGCGAGACAGAGTCCTTTGACGACGGCTCTGCGTTTGTCCGTGACGACGATAAACCCCGGCCCCTAGTGCGCCCGTCATTGCTTTCTTCGTTGTTTCTGAACTCGCCCGAGAAGCTGCAAGAAGAACGCAACAACAGGGCCAATGCCGCAGCGGCTGCGTCGAAAATGAACTCGGCGCCAGTCCTGGACCGGCCTACCTCTGCATTAACGTCGCCCTTGAAATCCACTGCCGCTGCACCGGCACCGGCACCGGCACCAGTACCAGCCCTCGCAGCGGCAAAACCGGACGTTGTGCCGGCAACCGAACCCATGTCCCCGCGCACCGCGCGCCGCAAAATGCTAGTCTCGGAGCTCTCCGAGTCCGTCCGCCGCGACCTCCTCTGGGACCGCAAACAAGTCGGCGTGCTCAAACCCTCTGCGGCAGGAGCTTCAGCAGCATCTTCGTCGAAAGTGCAAAAGAAAATAGCGAGACGGCACACGGTCGGCACGAGCCAGCCCGTGTCTGACGAGGACGAGGACGGCTCGATGCCGCTTCCTGGCGAGTCCTGGGTCCAGGACCTCGAGAACGAGGCCAACGGATATTTCAACTCAAACACGTCTGTGTGGTAGTCCACTCCGTCGTTGATGCACTGCCTTGTCCTTTATTAATGACTCCGTTTGATAACTATTCTCATGTAAAATACTTGTATACTATTTTTGTCATTCTCTTAATTTATTCACAATTTTTTATTATTATTTATAAACGGCCTTATATTACTCAGTTGAACTGAGCACCAGTTTCTGATATTAGAAGAGTAAACTACGGTTTGGATCAAGCCAGATTGACGAGAAAACAGGAAAAAAAAGAATAAATGGATTATGAATAAATAGAAATTACAAGAACAGGTTGCTTTTAGTACTGCTTTTCTTGCGAGAAAGAGAAAAGAAAAAAAAAGAAGAAAAAAAAAAAGGAAGAATGAGAAATAAAATGCTTTTGGTTGTTGTATAGTGGTTCACGGCCAGTTCTTGAACCATTTCGGGAGCCGTTTGGCGTGCAAATGATTTTCTGCCGTCGCCGTCGCCGTCGCTCCTGCTGGTTTATTGTGCTCACCCCCGCCGCCAGGCTCGCCAAAGCTCTCTGACACGGGGCTGGGAATGTCCAGGACGCACCCGGACTTGGCCGTGACTGACGTTTTGCGGACTGGCGGGACCAGCACGGTGCGTTTCGTCGTCGTTGTCGTCGTTATTATTGTATCGCCGGCAGGTGTGGTGTTGTTGTTCATATCGGGCGAGCTGTGGCTGCGCCGGCGGTGCGTGAAATCAAAGTTTGGCGGAAGCAGCGGTTGTGCCGGCGTCGGCGCCTGAGCGAGGTCGTCGTCAAGACTCATGGACTTGTTTTTCAGCAACGGGATAAAGTTGAGTGAGGGCGACTGCCTGACTCCCGACGCCGCCGCGAGCGGTTTGTAGCTGTCGCGTTTTGAAAAGGTAGAGGAAGACGAGGACAGAGAAGAAAGCGAGGGCCGGGCAGAGGCGGAGGCGGAGGCGGACGACCAGTCGGTGGCAGGAGCAATTCCCGCCACATGCTTCAACGTCCGAGCAGAGTTGTCTCGGATTAACGAGATGTGACGACAGTACTTTGGGATGTCGTCGACATGGAACACCTCGGCTTCGTCTCGCAAACTGGTGATAATTGACTCGACCTTGCTGGAGCACTCTTGGCACACTGAAAAAAGATGGCTGAGCTCGTCATGGACTGCCTTGATCTTGGTGCGAGTTTGCTCGCTGATTTTGTCCTTTTCCGATTCCAAGGTCTTGAGCTCATCACTAGGCTCTATTTGAGAACCGCTTAGCAATGCTTCTTTTCTAACCAAGAAATCCTCAATGCGTTTAAACAGCGCTTCCTCGTTGGGTTCCCAGACGGCCTTCCATACATTGAAGAATCTGGCGAAATTCAAGTGTTCATCAATCAGAAACGGGTTGAAAATATGTTCTGACAAGGGCACATTTTTGAACCCGCCATGACTTGGACTGGTAGTAACAACATCAGACAGGTGTTTTTCTTTCAAATCATTAACCTCCTGACTGGTCTTGCTTTCTAGTTTGACATTTTCAAAATACTCGAGCAATTCAGACTCATGCTCGTCAAAAAAGATATTCATGGGAATCATGTACGGTTCCTTCAATCCAAACCTATTGCGGTTTGCAAAGGCCTGAATAACTTTTGTAATCAGAGTCAATGGCCGGTGCACAGAGTTGGCTTGCTGGGCATCAATGAACCCAAACAACTTTGGGTTAAGCAGGCCTGGGCAAAAGAATCGCAGAAATAAAAAGCCTGCAATGCTATTATTGACCGCTTTCTTAGAGAAAAGCAACTTGTCTGTCAACTCGTCGCTCAGATGTCGAAAAATAATTTTGAAACTCAACGGCATGTCATTGACAGCGTTTTTAATCAGATACCACAAACGCGTGGTATGATGCAACAAAAGTGACTGGTTAGTCTTGACAAGTTCTTCATCTTCTTTCGACAAGTTATCAGGAGGCGAAGAGAGGTTCATTCTAGTTGGGTCGATTTCCAAATCAGGGTGCTGGCCAACTATAGTCTGGACATAAAGTCCAATGATTCGCCCTAGGTAGTCTCTTCCTATCAAGCGCATAAATTTTTCCAGCGATTTGGTTAGAATGCTGTTTCCTCGAAACATGGTATTGAGTAAGTTTTGCTTGAACTCGTGCTGATCCTTTGTACAAAAGTCTTTGAAACAGTCACGGCCTTGTTTTCTGACAATATAAAGTCGAGTCTTGGTAACGTCCTGGGATATTAGCGCAGACAGCCAATTAACTACAGGCGTATAAGTTGATGACGCCAGGACAATGTTCAAGCAAACGTCGCTCATGGAAGTGATTTCACTTCGGGGTATATAATCTTCTGATAGATTGAGAAGAGCCAAGCTCTGGTGAGATAATGCGTCGAAAGCAGCACGAACAGGACCGTAATGTTTTGCGTCCACAATGTGGATTTCCTCCAAAGAAATTTTGAGGCAGAGGAAACCTTCTTCATCTTCAGGTAAATCTTCTAGAGTATACCATGTCTCACGGTCACCATTGGCTTTGAGTTCACTGTAGGGCAGCGTGATCCTTGCAATCAAGGGGTCGTCAATGGGGTCTCCAGAGTGGTTCCTTTGCCGTAAATGAAATGAGATTTTGGGCATGTCTGAGCTGTCCATGTCACGGTAAGTAAAGTCTTCTCTCCAAAATGCTGATTTAGACATTTGAGAAATTGACGTGCGGCCCCATATTCGGTTACCAAACACAATTTCAATGTATATTTCAGGCGAAGGTGTGAGAGTGCTCTTGTCCAAATCGTGGATTCTAGCTTCCAGTACTCTACAAGTCAAGGTCCGAGCAAATCGGATAGACTTTTCTGGCTCGCCGGTAGAAGGGGAGTATACTTGTAACCGCGGAAACCGTTTCAGCTCTAATATCCATTCCCTGCATTCATCGCTATTTGGAAGTTTGATATATAACGACCTGTCGGCTGCAGAAACACTTTTTCTAGAGTGTCTCATAACATTGGGTACTCTGGACGCCTTTTTGAAAGTAGATGCTGATGATGTAGAAGAGTGCGTTTCCATATTCTCGGAGCACGAGTATGGAAAATCACCGAGGTATATCACGTCGGGTAATTGAAAAACGGAATAGTCGAGCCTCCGGATCTCTGGCATAATTCTCGTCCTGATATCTTGCCTACTGATCATTGTACCAGTTTCTGCATTGCTGAATTCAAGCATACCATTGCCTCGCAATACAGCTAGTGCTTGGATCCAGTTGGTAGGCGTGAAAGGCGAGTCTACCGTGCGTGGATCGCGCACATTAAATTTTGATATCACGTCAGAATGAGAAGAGTCGGAGGTCGACACTGTAGGGAATGAGCCTTTATTCGGCAAATGGGGGACATAAATGTGGACAATGCCTTGCTTCAACACAGAAGCGGAGCTTGTGGCATTCGGAAAAGGGTAGTATTGCTTCGATCCAAAACCTGATGGTTTCAAATTAGCATGAAGCAATACTGCCGCGAGTCATTCCTGATATTTCGCCTTGCCTCCTAGTGGAAAGCAAAGTGAAATCTTTCGAATCTCATGGCTTGTAGGAAGAACTTCCATGCGCCAAGAATCTTTCTCAAAATAGCCAGTAACTCCTGCCGAGCGAATGTCTACCGAGCATGTCAACCCAATGTTCAGCTCGAATAAGGATAGCGTAGATTCTGAATTGAGGGTACCAGTACCTCTAAAAACATTGTTAGTGCCATTTTCTCTAACCGCTGGACAGACTTACGTTATCCATCTACCATCGTCTATTAGGTAGTATAAGTCGGTTTCGTGAAATACGCCATCGGAATTTTCCATAATCTCAAAGATGTGTTTTTCGATTGTAGCCAAGTCTAGTACGTGGAGTTAGCAAACAAGCTAGAATGACGGTTTTGCTTAAGGTAGACATACCTTGTGTTCGATGGTCATGCCGAGATGAGTGCTTGGAATTGTGTTTGTCTTTACTTGGAACAGGCGAATGGCTGGTAGACCGTCCTATTTGTGAAATTATTGACCGCGACGAGTCGGATTTGCTAAGTGATATAGTCGAGGTCGAGGCTGTCCGTGTAGGCGACTTTGAATCGCCACGCATTTGCCGCCTAGAAATTGAGCGTGACATGCGCAGACCTTTAGCGAACAAGTTGGCCGACTTTTTGTTGTGTCTGGCGTCGTCTGAGCCATAATTGCTGAGGTTCTCATCAGAAACCTTTGACTGGGGATGATTCACAGACGGTGGGTCTCGGACGTGCCGCATTAGCGTACCTGAAGAGAATTCATCGAGGTCCGTAAGTGTCAGAGTGTCTGGGTTCGGTTCTTTGTGAGAGCTGTTCGTAGAAGTCGTGGAAGGGTTCGTGGTGCCGGGCTTGGAAAGGCGCACTGGGTCGGTGTTCAGCTCATGCGGTGCTAATTGTGGCTTTTGAGAGTAGGCTGCTAGTCGTTTGTGATCGTTTGGCACAGAGGCCGATGCCGCTATATGCTGTTTTTCATGCATCTGATTTCCAGTCTGACCGTTGGTCGAGGAAGCCTGTTTGCCTTTCATGCCGATACAAGCGACCAAAGAGATCAAAACCAGACCAACGAAGGCGCAACGCGTACAGTAATTGGATGCAACGAGCTGTCACTTCGTTTCCACCCTGTGAAAATAGGCAATTGCCCGTTAGCTAGTGAATGCAAGGAAAAAAAATTATCCGATGGGTGGTGGGGGAATCAAAGTTAGGGAGTGTTTTTTTATTATCAACATGAAACGGGGATCAAGCCGAAGCAGAGTTGAACGTCGACAACCAAATCACAAGTCTGCTAATTGACACTCTAGCAAAACGTGAAGAAAGGCGCAAGAAAGGCGTCATGGAAACTTGTTTACGAAATCTAGAAAGCGAGTCGGTTAGAGTTTAATATGCGTTTAGCTGGCCTTGAGCTTTGCTGATAACTTTTGCGCAACACCTTCTCTTGAGACTTGAAGCTACACCGGTCCTGCTATGAAAGACTCTCAGCAGCGATACAATGACCCGGCAAGCAGTTTTGACGAGGTCGGCTCCTGTAATCGCTTGGAAGGAGTCCCCTTTGTGCGTGCGTGAAGCCTGTGATTGCGCATCTGCCCGGCGCGCATTTTTTCCGGCTCGTGAAACTTTCGACCAAGACATGCAGATGGGGTTCTCATAGCTACAGCACCAAGTATATTATGCGTACCATGATTGTGCCTGAGTGAACGAGACCAAGCGCACTTAATTTCGGATAAGCTGCTTATAGCAGGACTGCAAACCAAGCACGTTAGGAAGCTCAAAGCCGGGATTAGGAGAGTTTGGATGGCAGATGCCATTGCCTGGAGGTCGTTCGTTAGCAACGACCGGTTTAATGAACTATGAGATACTATCATACAATACGTGTGATATTGATTGTACTGCAGAATTATAACCCTCAAGAGCTTTTGGTTAAATCCAGATACATTTTCTAATGTTTTTGAGAGCGTAGAAGGGCTTGAGAGCTCGTCCAATAGTGTCACATTGATTACGAGGTTCCCTGATCGCGAGAAACTACACCAATTGTTCAATAAGCTTACAAATCTATCACAATGCGACTTCAATGAGCCCGAGTTGAAACAATATGTGCAGCAAGCGAGTCTCTGGTCAATTGGCAATCCCGATCTTTGCTGGAGAAGTTTTGGTGTTGTCGTGAGCGAAGTACTATTTCTCACTTGACAATTGAATGATTTTGCTTTGATTCCACCACTTTTATCTTCTACCAACTTGCCCCCACAACTCGCCACTTTCTACACAATGCCATTCGAACCAAAAGAACACATCGATCTTGATCCTCCTTTGGACACACCCTACACTGTGGAAGAGCTTTCCAAATATGATGGTGAGTTCTAATTAACCCCCACCCTCCTTGGGCTTCGCTGCATTAGTATTACCCCACTAACACGATACGTGCTTTAGGTGTCCAAAAACCTCAGATTTTTGTAGCCATCAAGGGCACAATTTTCGATGTCACAAGAAACAGCGCAAGCTACGGCCCCGATAAAGGATATAATGTGTTTGTGGCAAAGGATGCGTCAAGAGCTTTGGCCAAATCTTCCCTCGACAAGAATGACGCCATTGCTGATTACTCCGACTTGGGACCTTCTGAACTCAAGGTGCTGAACGACTGGTACAGGTTTTTTTCCTTGAGATACAACATTGTTGGAAAGGTCGTGTCGTAAAGCTGCTGCTGGTACTAGCCATGGTCTTTGAACGGTCTTCACTGCTGTCAGTGAGATATACTAGGCACGGACAATCACATTGAGCAACAAAGAGACCCACAATCTTTTTCAACATACTGCCTTTTCTAAGATTGTATACAGAAGGCCATGCGTTTAGTTAGTAGTTGTGGGCCTCTTTTTGCATTGTAGTTCCTGTCAATATACTACTGAGGTTCATCCGAAAGCCGAGCTAACCCCCGTGGCTTTCAATTAAATACATAAACTCATGTCCATGGATTCATTGTTGCCAAGTACTTTGAACGTCTGGGCAGTAAAATCATACAATTCAGCGTAGTTAGATGAAATCCCCGACGAGCCGAAAAAAGTGTGCTTACACAATGTCCAAGATCAAGGTCAGCCATTACGATTCTTTCATCCACTTTATCTTGTAGACTCAATTTCCAACTACAAACTCTCTGGAAAACACCAAAAACTACCAAAATGAGCACTTCTACCCTATTAGACGACATTGATTACAAGACGATACCTTATGGCTCTGACCCGCTCCAACAAATAGCCATCTACACCTCCAAACACGTCCAGACTACCCCCAAAAAGTGGATCGTCTACATCCACGGCGGCGCCTGGCGCGACCCCACAAACACACACCATGACGGCGACTACATAATCTCCAGCATTCTCAACGCCCGGCCCGAGGAATTCTCAGGCGCCTCAATGGACTACCCACTCTCCAGCAGTGTCCAACACCCCGGCTTTGTCGACAATACCCTAAAGGCTCTTGCCCTCCTCAACGAGCGCTACCAAGTCGACGAGTACATCATTGTGGGCCACTCCGCCGGGGCGCACATTGGCCTTCAAACATTCATCTTTGGCCGACACCAGCCAGACACTCTTGTGTTGACCCAAAAGTGCCACAAGCTCTTTGGCATCGAGGGCATTTACATTCTGGACCTCCTCACGGTTGAAAACGAGGGATACAGAGGATTCACCGAAGAGGCTTTTGGCGAAAACAAGGACGGGGCTTGGGACGCTGCGTCTCCGTTTTCGCTTTCCCTGGATCAGCAAAGGTACCAATGGACGACGAGCCTTGACAAGTTCAAGGCTGACTCGACGCTGGTGCCATTTTCGAATGGAACGCTATATATCTGCCATTCACCAGACGATGAGCTGCTCTTGGAGAAGCACCAGCCGCAAGTAGTTCACGATATACTCAAAAGACAGACTGAAGAAAGTCAGCTGGGTGTTGAGTACGTCAAAATCTCTGGCGGCCACGAAGAAGCCATACGCACACCCGACGTTGTCAATGCCATCCTCAGCAACATTTAATCTCGCCAAAAAATCTCACTTAGCATTTTCATATCTTAGTCACTTTAAGAAAAAATTCCTAGACAGCATTGCTTGCAAGTAAAAGAATAAAAAAAAATGGGGTCATCCCGGGTTTGATCCGGGGTCGCCTGCAAATACGATTTACTCAATCGTGAGCTTCAAGTTAACCCGAAGCAGGCATACTACCACTATACTAATGACCCAAAATTCCGAAAATTAAATTTTCAACATAGCCCACAAGCTAAGCGCTGAATAAAACTATAAGTTTTTAACTACCTCTTTTTTTCCCACGCAACAAATACTCAGCCAGAAGTGTAGCAATTTCTTCTATAAATAAGTTAAAACTTTATGAGCAGGTCACAAGTGCCGTTTGGGTTATACGATATGTTTCCGACAGTAGGCATGAGCCACACACTCGCATTGAACTTCTACGAACAAGTAGATGAAATTCCAAAATGCCATTTGAAACCGAGCTCCGACCTATTCAATTACCCCTAAACTAATTCTCTCAATTGACCAGTCTTTTTAATAGCTGTACTTTACAATTTTGAAGAATATTTCTACCGGGTTCATTGACGTTTTGTTTATAAAATATATGCTGATCAACAAAGCAAGGCGGCTTGAACAAGAATGTGACCTGAAGGCACAGGTGCTGGAGTGGCAGCTCTAGTTATGTAAATAAATTCCACGGTTCACCTTTCTATAGACTCAAACATGATTGCCGAGTTAGCAATAACGATGCATGTGACCGGGGTAAAAAAAAAAAAAGCTGTAGCATTTTGCATGACAGCAGACTGGGGAACTGTATTCACATTTAACCGGACAGGCTTGATGGCTTTTGCATGCGACATACACACCAAACAATGCTGCAAAGTCACATAAAAAAGACGGACACCGGTGTATTGCACTGTGATGTCAAGCAAATCAATATAGACCGATTTGACTTGCAAAAGAAGTGCTGATACTCTCCATGTCATCGTCACTAGAATCAGCTTCCTCAGCATCGACATCTAAGAATTTGGTGATGCGCTCCGACAAACTGTTACCCATGTTTTTGTTGTTGCCTTGGGGCTTGTGCGAAAATGCAGGGCCAGGGACACTGGGTCCAGAAGCAAACTGCTGTTGGAAAATGCTCGGCAAGTTTCCAGAATCCATGGGGGTCATGAAGTTGTTGCCCTTGGCACGGTTGGACGGTGCAGCACCGGAGTCAGACTCAGACTCGCCGTGGTCTCCAAAAAGATCAGAGGCCAAGTGGGAACTATTCACAGAATCTCCGTCAACCGAGCCCACGTCATTGACAAACTGGTTGCCATATCCAAAAGATCTACCTCCAGCCTGAGGCTGTTGGCCTGGCAAGGCAGGGAAATTATTATCCGAAATAAAGTTGGACACAAGGGGAGGAGCCCGTTGGCGAGGCTTGTTAGTTCTAGGCTTGTGGAGTTGAATGGAAGAAGGTTGGAGTCTGTTCAAAACACCCTCAACGAGACTGCCCTTTTCACGGAAATGAGTAAGAAGGTGAAGCCACAGAATGTTTTTAGACAACACGCGAGGGTTACCGAGAAGAACCAATCCATACTTGGCTCTGGTAAGAGCAACGTTGAGACGTCTTGGGTCAGACAAGAAACCGATACCTTGGAACTCGTTGGAACGCACGCAGGAGACAATAATGTAGTCCTTCTCACGACCTTGGAACGCATCCACTGATTCGACTTCAACCGCACGGTAAAGGTCCTTGTTCATTGATCCAGTAGTGATCATGTATTGGGTGAGGTATGCACGCTGACCCTCGTAAGGAGTGATAATACCAATCTGCTCAGGTCGCACGCCGGCTCTGAAGAACTTGGTGACGAGACGTTCACAGTTTGTGGCTTCAGCTCTGTTCAAGTAAGACGTACCACTTGACGAGATTTCTTCTTGACCAAGAATACTCCAAAACATCATGGGGTTTTCAGGCACAGGCCAGGGGAAATCGAGCTGGCGGCGCTCACGCTCTTGGCGGGTCACACCATTCTGAAGAGAACCGTCGTAAAACATGTTACTAGGGAACTCGGACAAACAAGGGTGCATACGGTATTGCACAGTCAAACGGATGGGAGTGTGACCCAAGTTAACCAATCTTTCAAAGAGAGATTTGGACAAACCAGCGGTAGCAGCAGCCTTGCATCCAATGACAGGACCCAATTGCTGATGATCACCAACAAGAATGAGTTGCTTGCATCCATGGACAGCGGGGATCAAACATTCTGGTTCGGTGGCCTGAGTAGATTCATCAACGAGAACAGTTCTAAATCTCAGGAATTTGAGACGTGGGTCACCAGCGGCAGAACAAGTAGATACAACAACGTCAGCTTGCTGAAGGATCTTGGTCTCAGCCTGACGGAGAAGCTTGAAGTATTTACGACCATCTCGGTTAGAAAGTTCTCCAAGCTCGTCCTTGAGTTGTTGCAACTTGATTAACTCTGGGGAAACATTGGGGTTGGATCTCACCAAACTTCCTAGTGAAATTTCTTGAATGCCATCAGCCAGAACAAACTCACGGGATTTAGCAACAAGGCGGACGACCTTGAGACCAGTCTTGTTAAGTCTGTCTGCAAGCTGGTTGGCTGCAACGTTAGAAGGTGCACAGACTAAAACAGACTCCTTAGTCATTTTGTTGATGTGGTAAACAATGGTAGTAGAAACCACTGTCTTACCAGTACCAGGCGGCCCCTGAATAAGAGATAAGGGAGACCGCAATACAGAGTTGACTGCAGCACGCTGGGAAGCGTTGAGCTCACCAACTCCTGGAATACTTAAGTTAGCAGGAGGGTCAACCTTGAAACTAACATTGTCAATTTCGTGACCAAGCAACTTGTGATAAATGTAACCAGAGACTGAGGTTTCGTCGGCAGCGAACTCTTTCAAAGCATGCTGAATACGCTCATAAGTAACACCTGACCACAAAAAGTCGACTGCAAAATTAGTGGTCAAATGAACTGGGGGTTCGTCGCCCTTTTGCAGCTCCAAAGTAACTTCCTCAGAGGTTCCGTCAGGAATTTTAGTGACGAAACCTGTTCCTCTCCATGGGTTTCCTTCATTTCCTTCGTATCTGATAGACATTTCGTCTCCAATCATGATGCGCAGCGACGTGCTTGAGTCATTGACAAAGAAGGAAACCAAGTGGCGTTTACTAAGACCAAGATCCCATGTCACGGTAATATTTTCTTGTCCCTGGGACTCTTTTTGCTTGCGGTCATACTCAGCTTCAATCATGACCAGAGGGCCAAAGCAACGCTGGTATTGGAAACCATCGTCGTATCTGAGAGCAACCTGCGGGATGTTTTGCTCAGCGGTAGGGTTATCCAAGTCGTCGACAGTGGCACCAGGGACCTCCTTCCAGAGATCTTCAAGTTTTGTCATTTGAGCCGGAGTGATTTGTCTTGCACGGGCAACTTCCTCATCACCAGGCACTTGCACAAGCCATGAGATGAACGTTCTGTCGACCACAAGTGGATCCCATTGCGACGTGTCCCAATTCATTTCTTTACTTCCAGTCGATGCGCATGGACTTCGACAGAGAATAACTACAACTGTATCGGCCTTGGCTGAAATGAATCCAAGAACAAACACATTTTTGTTGCCACAGTTGTAGCACTCCAAGGTAGTGTCACCAAGCTCCGAATCAGGGTGCAGCGCCACGGTCTAGTTTCTTGTTAGCATATTTGAATTAAAAAAAAAAAAGAAGCAAATCGTTTGTGATTCGTACCTTGTGTCGGGCTCGAACCAAATGGTTGATAATGTGAGAAGACGACGATTTGCCTCTAGAGTTGCAAAACCACTTGTCGCAAGTCACGCACTTTACAACACTCGACACAGAGTGGATTCCGCAGTATGCACAGGCGTGTTCGGGGAGCGCCGAGCGGAAGGCGCCTTCACCAGTCTCGTCGTCTTCGAGGTCCTCCAATCGCATGTTGCGGAAACGGTGGTTGTTGCCATAGTCGCCGCTCACCAAACTAATGTTCTCGTCAATGGTGGACTCATCGTCGAAATCCTTAGTGTCGTGGGAGGCATTGCGGCCTTGGTAGAGAATATCCGAGACGACAGACCCAACGTCTGACTCGGACTCGAATTGATGTCCGATATGCTGGAGGCTATCCATGGACTGTTAATGTACTTGCTAGGGCGAAATGAAATGGCCGGTTTGTCGATGATCTGGCTTGATAAGTAGAGATCAAATATAATAAAAAAAACAATAATAATGCGCTGGTTATAAGACGAAAGCGCCAACGAGCCGTTCTCAGGTTGGAGCAAAGAGTAAGGAAATAAATCGAAATCCCGTCTTGCAAGTCATGAATTAGAAAGCCTCCAATTCACCGTCGTTAGTTTGGAAGAAAAAAACTCGAAACAAGTTGTGCATTCATGATCAGGCCCCAAGGCATTGCGAAAATGGCTCTCGCCTAGAACTGGGAAGTTACCCGGAACACCACAGCACACCAAAAAGTTTCATTGGGACTTTTGAAATTTTTTTTATTTTAGTTCTGATCCCAGAGGAAAATCTTTTGAACTCCCATCTTGAATACACTACTAGCATAACGACATAATGGTAAGTTCTAACAGGTGTTTTCAAAAGGCAAATGCATGCTAACATGCTGCTGGTAGATCCGAAGACAGGCCAGAGAGAGAAGAGAGTTCTTGTACAAGAAGAGTCTGCAACTGCAGGAGGCCAACCTCGCACAAAAGCGACAACAGCTCAAGGCAGCGCTCGCGGCCGGCACGCCTCTGCCCAAAGACATTGCCGAAGACGACGAGCTTCGCCGGACGTTCAAGTACGACGAGAGTTTACAAGAAGAAGTTGACGACGAGTACAGCGCGCTGTCCGGCATCCAGGACCCCAAGGTGGTGGTGACAACCTCGCGCGACCCCAGCACACGACTTTCACAATTCGCAAAGGAGATCAAACTGCTTTTCCCTACAGGCGTGCGACTCAACAGAGGTAACACCATTTTGCCCTCGCTCGTGTCTGCATGCCAGGCCAGCTCGACCACCGACCTTGTTCTCCTCCACGAGCACCGTGGTGTCCCCACCGCCATGACCATTTCACACTTCCCGCACGGCCCCACGGCAAGCTTCTCCCTGCACAATGTTGTCCTGCGCCACGACATTCAAAACGCCGGCAACCAGAGCGAGGCCTACCCGCACCTAATCTTTGACAACTTCACCTCCCCGCTCGGCAAGCGCGTCGTCACCGTTCTCAAGCACCTCTTCCCGCCCGGCGTCAAGAAGGACAGCTCCCGCGTCATTACCTTTTCAAACAAGGGCGACTTCATCAGTGTCCGCCAGCACGTCTACGTCCGGACGCGGGAGAGCGTCGAGCTCGCAGAGGTCGGACCGAGGTTTGAAATGAAGCTCTATGAACTGAGACTAGGAACAGTTGACCAGAAGGACGCGGATGTGGAATGGAGGTTACGCGGATTTATCCGCACTGCCAACAAGAAGGATTACTTGTGATTGCAATATATTCAAACTACTTACTTTTCAAAATTTATAGACTTGTCACGTTCACATTATTGTTAAGCGCCACAACACGCTTTCTGCAAACAAAGTGTAGCACGGCTGACATGGCATGGCTACAGAACTCAACGTGTGACGAAAAAGTTTTCAATAATAAGTACCAAATAAACATTTGACAAACGGGAAATAAATATAATATAGAAAAATAAGACTTTCAAACTAACATGGGCAAGAAAACAAAAGCGGGCATTGATGTAAGGGCAAAAAATAAAAGTAAAAGGGGGTTTTTGGGAATCATGAATGGCTAATGATGATGCCAGTGTTGCGGCGGAGTGTTTCGCCAAGCGAGACAACGTCAAGTCCCTCGGCGGCAAGGTCATTATCGTTCACGCCCATTTCTGAGAGCGCCAGTAATGAGTGCTTGCTCGCCGAGGACTTTAACTTGCTCGGAGACGACGCCACAGTAGCACCAGCACCACCTGCCGACTCCTGGGTGATGGTGATGGGGGCCGGGAAAGTGTCGAGGGCAAGCCCTGTCGGGCTGGCGGCTTCGGCATGGCCAGCGGGCACGGTCTCGTGCGTGCTGCTTATTGGGCTGGTCACGGAACTGCTGCCGACGGCGTGCTGGGCCGCCTGCTCGCTCGTGACCAGATCCGCAAAGGAGCAGAAACTCAGCACCCGGCCATCTTTTTTACCCACCGAGGTTGACGACGGCTGCGGCGGCGGAGACTTAAGACTGCCCATGCTGGCATTGTGGGCAAGCTTGTGGTGATTGGCGGGTTGGTAGTCGCCACCGTTAGCGACGCTGGACAAGGCACTGCCGCTTGGTGATCGGACGGCAGCAGCGTGTCCACCGTATGGGAGAGCTGGCATCCCCAGGCCAACCGGGCTCGTGGCCATGGCGCCACCAAAACCATTCGACGTTGTCGACGCAAAACTCTCCTTGCGCGGGTAACCAGCCGTTGCGGTGTGAGTAGACAAACCGTCTTCAGAGTGAGCGCCAACGGCATCGGAAATGCTTCTGCTGCGCAGACCGCTGTTGCCACCGCTGCGCACGCTCAGCACGTCAATGTTTTCCAAATCCAAGCCACCGTTGCCCGCCATGGTCAAAGCCTCGGTGCTCGCATCCAGCACAGGCGGGATAAAATCGTCTGACGCGTGGTGCAATGGGATTTTTGTCATTGCCGAGGCAGCAGCGGCAGCAGCTGCAACACCACCGGCACCGTTAGTGGCAGCAACAGCCGGCGGCGCAGACATTTCACCCACGCTCGGGAACTCCTGCACGCTGCGCTCAAATATCAGCGACGAGTCTGGTGAAGAAAATGACGAGAAATGCTCACGCGTCGACGACGGCGAAACGCTCGTGGCAAGCATGTGGGGGCTTGTGGGCGACACCGCAGTCAGCCTCGACAAACCCGAAAAGTTGCTCAGCTTGCGCTGGTCCCTGGTGTCAAGTGCCGTGAGGTGCGTAGTGGTGTCCGGATGAGAGTTTGCTGGCGCGGGTTCTTGGCCAAGTTTCGCGGCGGACCTGTCGCTCATGGTGTATGACGGAGCCTGCGCTTCTGGGGCAATTTGCTGTGAGTTGGCCATAAAATTATCCGAGTCGCCAGGCTGGAAGTCGGAGGCCGAGTGCCAGTCTTCGATGGTCGACTCGCGAGTGAGAACAACAGGTCTGTGGGTGGGAGCCTCAGTGGCAGAGGTATCTGCGTTTTGGTATTTCGTGGTCGCAGTTGGTGCTGCCGAGTAAGCCGAGGGTTCTTGCGGGTGTGGTTCAGAGGAGTTTAAGCGACCACCGCGGTTGTTGTTGTTGTCGGGGACAAACGAGAAAGAATTAAAGTCGGGTTTATTAGTGCTATGTTCAATATTTCTGAAAGCTGGAGTGGTGTCAGAGTGATCTGCTGCGCCGGTGGTGGTAGCGGTGTAAGAAGTAGTGTTGTGGAATCCAGAGCTAGGCTCGTCCATCGCCAGTTGATGGTACAGGTGGGGCGTC
Source organism: Geotrichum cucujoidarum (assembly GCA_030566025.1). Taxonomy (NCBI): domain Eukaryota; kingdom Fungi; phylum Ascomycota; class Dipodascomycetes; order Dipodascales; family Dipodascaceae; genus Geotrichum; species Geotrichum cucujoidarum. Next base: position 109,898 of record JAJMHN010000036.1, on the reverse strand, counting down.
TTATCTTGGCCCGGTTCCTGGTGACCCTGGCTATGCACGGCTGACGGTGCACTATCAGGGCTAGGGTTGTGCGGTACGTGGTGAACACGTGAAGACGCCGACGCAGCGTAGTCGTTAACAGCGCCATTAGGCGCAGTGGTAGGAACTGCACTCTGAGAAGAAATCGACGGGTGGCCAAAGGGCGTGTCTTCTTCGTCGTCATCGTCAAGGAGCAAAGCTCTGTAAGTGTGAGACTTGGCAGGTGTCTCTGGTACCACTGGTTCAGGGTCCTGGGGAGCAATCACTCTCGCAGGTTCTTCAGGAAGGGGAGTATTGAAAGTTTCGCTAGTTTGAATGGGCAACTCAGGAGCACGAGCACTTTCGTCTAGCACAGACACAGGCGCAGCTTCATGTTCGGTGAATTTGGGCACCTCAGGCGCCTTGTACTGTGGCTCAGGAATATGAGAAACAGGCTCAACAGGATCATGAACAAAGGACGGTTCAGTGGGTTGAGGAACGGCAATGGTGGCTTTAGGTTCTTGTGACAGTTCTACAGCAGGAACAACCGGCTCTTGAGAAGCTACCTCAACAGGGGCCACTGGCACGTCTGAAGCTTCCTCAAATGGAACATGGTATTCTTGAGGAATATCGTCGGATGGCGTGGCAGGTGCGAGAGGGGCATCTACAAACGGGACAGATGTGTCTTCTTCTGTTTGTTCAATCGACACGTCCTGTGCCTCGGCAGCGTCCACAAACGGAATTTCAGGCTCTTGGGCAAGATCCTTAACAGGAACTTCTAGTGACACGGCAGCGGACTCGAAAGGAACTGCGGGAGCCTGGGGAGAAGTGTATCCAACACTGACCACACCGTTTTGAGAAGTGGGCATTTCGCGTGGACCTCTTACCCCTGACGACGACGCGCTAGTCTCTCTTCTTGCAGGAGGGAGACTACCGGCCTCTGCCTTTTTGTCTAAAGACGACAAGCTCAGTTTGTGCAACGCAGGAAGAGGAGCTGCCGTTCCGTCAGACAACTGGATGCTTTCAGTTTCTTCGAGAATGCGCTCAGTCTTGGAAGGAGAATTACTGCTGGTGCGCGAGGGCGATGTGGTGGTTGTGTTTGGAGAAAACGTGTTTTCGCGTGTGGTTGGCTGAGAGTTGGCGTACTCGTTCAATCGCGACTTGCCACTAATAGCACTACCGCTGCCAATGAACGACGAGACGCTAGGAGAGGCAGAGACGTAGGAAGAGTTTCTGTTTGTGCGCGTGGGAATGGGTTTCCGGGAGGTCGCCGAGCCCTTACTGCTGGAGTCAGCACCCAAGGAAGAAGAGGAGCCGTTGCTCATACTTCCCAAGTTGAAGGAGCTTCCAAAGTTCTGGCTCAGTCGCTTCAAAGAGCTCCTCGACTCGGTCTGCTGCAGTCTCTGCTCGCTCTCTGGGACCTTTGCATTGAGAAGATGTTCAATGGTGAACGAGCCGGTCGGGGTGGGCGTGCTTGAAATGTAGGTGCCGTAATTCGACGACTTCTGGGGTTGGAGTAACGAGTGCGAAATGGTCGTGGACTCGGCAGCTGTCAAGGGCTCGACCTCGTCGCCTAGAAAGTCTATTCGATTGTTAGTGACGAGTTTATAGAAACTGGACGGGTCCAGCAAGCTTACCTTCAAAGTCATTGACCTTCTTTTGGCCCTTTGGAGACTTGGACGACTTGGACTTGGCGCCGTCTTTTGATGAGCTTTTCCTTTTCCAAAATTTCATGGCGAATAGGGAGGAGTTCAAGTGTCAAAAGAAGAAAAAAAAAAAAAAGGGTAGCGCCGATCACGAGTGCCTGTTAATTAAAGGGCGTGCAGACGTAATTATGCGTGTTGGTGTCTGTGGGATGGTTTTATCGCGAGGTGAAAAAAACGAAGGTTGTCGCAAAAGCGCTAAGCGAGGTGGTCGTATGGTTTGGTGAAGGATGGAGGAATGAACGCTGCAAGCGGAGTGGTGGTGGAAAGGAGGGAAAAAAATCAAGCTAGGACAGGACAACAAGGAAGGATCGATAAGCACCACCCAGAGTAATCAACAACGGGGGGTAGTGTGTGGTGGTCGCAGCTAGGAATAAAACAAAAACGAACGGAGTGCAGGGCGAAAGTCCAATGAGACGAGAAACGAGGGAACTGTGGTGAAAGGAAAGAGGTGAAAAAAAAGGACTCCAGGTAATTAAGGTACACGGAGGAAGGAAAGAAAGGAAAGAAAGGCGGAAGTGCAAAAAAAAAAAAAAAAAAAAAAAAAGAGTGGAGGTGTTCTGTTGTGCTTTTTTTGGCTTTTACTTTTTGGTATTATTTTTTTTTGGTTTCCGGTCGGGTTTTCCTGCTGCTTCGTCGTATCATGGGCGAGTCAAAACCAGGCTCAAAGTTGAGAGACATTTCATGGACGAGCCACGGGACCGCATGACATTGTTGTTTATGGAAGTCGTTGTGGACTTGGAGCAGCGCGGGTTGTTGAATCCAGAGCTTTAGGGATCACAAGTACCCAGACCCAAAGTCGACACCAATGATTTGATTGACTAGAATAGCACCATGATTTAGAACCCACAGCACCTGAACATCGAATAAGCGATCCAGGCTTTTAGCATGAAGCGAGCGTTAGCGACAAGGCACTAACCGAACTAGAGTCTATAATTAGGCTTGGACGGGCGGCATGACGTAAATGCTCTACTGAAATACCTGACATAACTGAATACTTGCAAGTTCTGGCAATTATTTCAACCGCGTAAATGGAATCCAAGCAACATCTTTTACAATTCCAAGCCAGGCTAATCTTAATTACGTGGAGTCTGGAGAGTAGGAGTACTAGCAAGACCAAAGACGTTTACCCGCACAGATGCATTGGCTTTTCTTAAACCCTCTTGACTCTCTTTTGCATGACGGACAACTCAGCTCACAAGTTCTGGCATGACCTGATACGAGACAAGAAACTGGCGCCATCCATCATGCTTCCACCGTTCTTCCAAGTAGTTTACGAACTTGCCAGCACAAGTCAACGCTTTTCAAGAATAGTAAACAATGTCATTTCATAATCATCCACCAGATAATGACTAATATCTGGTAGTCACGTGCTTTGATAATGGACCAGGTGACTGCCTCTGCCTTTCTTCAAGTTACTTCGAGGTTCTAGAAACGCTCTTGAAAGCCAAGTTCTAGGTTGACTTGGTATTGGTCAAGACTTCAAGTCCACTGCCTAGGATCACATCGTAATATGTAGCTCCATACACCAATGGTTGTAAAGTCGCCAAGGTGGATGCGTACACTACGTAGTAGTACAGACATGTTTAAGCTCAAGGTTTCAGCTCAGCCCGAAAGGTCACTGGAACCTTTGAACCTACCCCAACAGCAACCCGGGCTTTGCTAAGGGCTTTTCTAGTACTAGTAGGCACTTACTAAGTTACTAGGCAGTTGTTTGTTTCTTGGTGACGGTGGAGTAGGAAATTACTAGGAACAAATTCCAGTCAGACTGAAGTAAGCCTTGGAGTTTATGGAGAGACCGTAAAGGAAGATTGCCACCGTCACTGCCACGCCACGGCTGCTGCCAAACACACGTTTTCTGCCAGAACCTTGCACCATTCCCGTGCGCAGACTCGGCCTTGCTGAGCCTCGCTTTGGGTCTTCTCTATAATTCTTCCAGGGTGCAAGTTTGGTTGTTCCGGTCACATGCCTAGAAATAGTTGTGTACGCAAACACCTGCCTCCATTTAAATGATATGATTTAAATAAACTCCAACTGGCCCGCTGCTCGCTTTCCGCACCTTCTCGCACCTTCCATTTTCTTCACTAATAAATTGACCTTTTCTCTCTCATCAACAGGCGATTTCACTTGGTATTCAGACTATAAACACAGCTCAAACGTTTCTGTGGTTGGAATTATTCATCTCAAATCCGAAATCTATACCCAAACTAATTTCCAAAACGCCCTTCATCTCCCTTTTTTCCTACCACAACTTTTTCATTTGGTTGCAGCCAAATCATCAAGCACATACCAACAGAACCATGGCACCTCCTCCGCCCCCACCTACCAACCTTCCTCCGGGCTGGATCGCCAAGCTCGACCCCAACTACAACACCTACTACTACGTCGACCAGCAGACCGGCCGCTCCCAGTGGGAACGCCCCGCCGGCGGGCCTCCCCCCGGACCCCCCAGCGGGCCGCCCCCCAGCTACGGCCAACAGCAACAGCAACAGCAGGAGCAAATGAACAGCGGCAACAACCGCGGGTACCAGCAGGGACCCCCTGGTGGCGGCTACAATGGCGGATACAACAACGCCCCGCCCCAGAACTACGGGCCCGGCGGCCCTGGCGGCTACGGCGGTCCCGGTGGTGGCTACGGCGGCGGCCCCGGCGGTTACAACAACTACCCTCCCCAGCAGCCCTACTACCCTCCCCAACAGCAACAGCAACCCGTCTACGTCCAGCAGCAACAGCCCCCCAAAAAGGGCCGGTTCGGCGGTGGCGGCGGCGGCATGGGCGGCATGGCGCTCGGTGCCGGTGCTGGTCTCCTCGGCGGCGCGCTCTTGGCAAATGCGTTTGACGGACATGACCAGACCGTTGTGGAAAACAATTACTATGGAGACGATTACGGCGGAGGGGACGACTTTGGCGGCGGTGACGACTTTGGCGGTGACTTTTAAATAAAATCAAAAGTATGATCATACGTACGAAATGACAATCATGATTTTTGCTAGTTGGACCAATGAATGGAATGTTTATATTTTTGTGTGTGTGTGTTGAGAGTCGCATTGATGTAGATAAGATGGCAAGGCGCGCCAAGACCTTGGGTCAGGCCGATGAGATGGCGAAGAGCGCATTGCGTCAATTGTGCCTTTGCGGTGCTGATATTATTTCCGCACCGTCCTTCACCGGGGTAACCGACATCACAATGGGACAATCAACCACCATTGATTGATACTTTTTTTTTTTTTTTTTTTTTTTTTTTTTTTTTTTTTAATATTACTTTTAAATTTCCAAATTATTACAACGTAAGAATATTAATTTCTATAATGCCATGTCGCCGTTCAGGTAGCTGAACCCTCTAAACTGTTCCTGCATGGCCGGCGTCAGCGTCTTGGTCACGGGCGTCAGCGTCGGCACCTCGTTGGTGAATTCTGTATCAAAGTTCTTGACGTCCGTTGGCGAGTCAATCTTGGGGATGTAAGGTGGCGTCACGCGGCAGTGGTAAATGTCGTCAAAGTTGATGTTTTTAAAGTAGGCGTGCGCCATAATGTCCTCGGCGTCGTTGGGACCTGAGCCAAGTCGCTTCTCGGGCTCGCGTGTAAGCAGGCCCTGCAAGATGGAGACACTGTCGCGAGGCATGTGGATCGGGTATAAAGGCTCATCAAGCAAAATGGCGTCAAACACTTCATCATCGTCCTCGCCTCGGAACGGACTCTGGCCAAGCAGCATCTGGTAAATCAACACTCCAAACGCCCACCAGTCCACACCGCGGCCGTACTTTTGTTCAAGAAGAATCTCGGGGGCCATGAACTCGGGAGTTCCACAGAAAGTGCCCGTAGTGTTGCCGTAGCCCATGTCTTCTTTACAAAGACCGTAATCGGCAATCTTGACGTGACCGTCCAAAGTCAAGAGAATGTTGTCGAGCTTCAAGTCACGGTAAATGACCCCGTTCTCGTGGAAGTACTTGAGACCCAATAGAACCTCAGCGGCATAGAACTGCGCGCGGCGAGGTGTGAACGGCTCTTGCTGAATGTGCCACATCAAGTCTCCACCGCTCACATAGTCCATGACAAAGTACACACGGTTCTCGGTCTGGAAACACGAGTGCAAGCAAAGCAAGAACGGGTGGCGTTCTCTGCTCGCAATTAGGAAAACACGCTTCTCGGACCGTGTACTCTCAATTTCGTCGTTTTCAATAATGAAATCCTTCTTGAGAACCTTAATGGCAAAGAGTTTCTTGGTGTTGCGGGCCTCGGCAAGCATGACTTTTCCAAAGTTACCTTTACCAAGCACGGCCAAGAAGCTAAAATCGTCCAAACCCACCTTCTTTTTGCGGCGAGGAGAGACCGGTGGCTGTTGTTGCTGATGTTGTTGAGTTTGTAACTGCTGGTGCTGCTGTTGCTGTAGCTGTTGCTGTGCAGGATGAGATTGCTTTACAGGCGACAATTGCTGACTTTGACGATGGTCGTAATGAGCTTGATGGTTTGCACTGTCCAAATGGGCTTGTTCTTTTTGTGCAACATACGCCTCGTGCTGCGCGTAGCTGTCGGGCTTTTGCTGGGACACAAATGGGTTAAGGGCAGGCGCGCTATGCAAGTCTGTCACAGAAGAAATAGAGGTGCCTGCATCCGTTGAAACTTGAGTGTAAGAGCTTGCGTTAGACGACGACGATGAAGTCGGGACAACTTCCTTGCGCTTGACTGGCACTCTTGTTGGTGGCTGGCTTTGAACAGGGGATCTCCTGTCTTGCGCAGGGTAAGGCGCCTGTTGATAGGGGTCTTGCGAAGAATAGACTGATTGGGAGGCCGCAGGTCTTGCTTGGTACGGCGAAGTCGACTGCTGGTATGGCGAAGAGCTGGGTTGGTAAGGAGTTGGCGATTGTTGGTACTTCTGGTATGGTGACATGGGGCGCCCTTGCTGAGGTATCTGTGGCTGAGGCTTGTCATGACTTGGATAATTGGACTGCTGAGCAGAAGACTTGACAGGGTCAAACGGCTTGGCCAAGCTTTCTGTCTTTGGATGAGCCTGTCTTCCTTTAGCCTTTCTAATTTCAGCAATGATTTGGTTTGCAACCTCCATGGACATGCCACAAAAATCGGGAACTAAATGCACACACTGTTGATGACACATGGATCCACACTCTGTACACTTGCGCACATTTTTCTTACCCAAGGGAAGAATGTAACCACAGTGACAGCACCAATTGGCACCCATGTTGGTTGTAGGCTCAAACCGATGAGGGATGCGATGGTTGAGTTTCTCCTCATCTGGATCTGCCTCAGTGGACGCTCTTGAAATACATTTTGTGACCACCTTGGGGAAACATTTCTTGTGACAAGTGTACTTGCAGTCCAAGCACTGATAGCCTCCCGAATACTTCAAAAAATCACCACACAGAGCGCATCTCATGATGTTGTAGAATTGCTGATGAACAAACTGATGGCCATGCATCTCATGAATTTCATCCTTCTTCTGTCTAATAGCACCTTGGCGACCAAGACCTCCATTTCCATCAAATTGACGCTTGGTACCACGTGTGGCCTTTTCAAATCCAACAGAAAGGTGAATCTGGCCTGCTGGCTCAAGGACAAACCAAGAGTCAATAGTAATGTTGGCAGGGTTCATTCCGCCGTGAGACTGGGTTCCTGCAGTTGGACCATCTACTCCGCCAGCACAAGCACCGCCAGGAGCTCTGCTGGAGTGGAGCAAATGCGAGTGATTACCGCTGTTGCCTCCACCATGGGTGCCGTGACCGTTGGATTGGACCTTGGATGCGCTGACCCAACCAGCTTGATTCAACTCCTGCTCAACCCTACGGCGACGTATTGCCTCCGCAATGTCGGAAATACGAAGCCACACCAGTCCCACGGGAATGTTTTGGTCTCCAAGTTTGTCGTAAACAGTCAACTCAATCTCGTTGGCCTTATCGACGGGGAGATTGAACTCTTCGTTCCAACGATCAGTGCGCGACACGCGTGTTCGTGCCCGCACCTGATCTTCCACCTTCACCGTAATCATGGTCTCTGGGCTCTTCATGGGGCGGGCACTCGTGACGTGGTCAACATCTTTGACACCTAGACAAGAAATTTGCAGATTACCGGTGAGAGGGCGGCGCAAATTGGCCATGCTCAAACTCTCATCATCACCCACCTCTTCTTCAAAGTCAATGTGCATGTCGGAGTATCTCTTACGAGCTTTTGAGAGCAACTGGATCTTTTGAGAGCTTTCCATGAGTTTTGACTCGGCCTCTGCTTTGGAACGGCGGTCACCTTCCATTTGATACAAGTGCGCCATTTTCTCGATACCTTCCTTGTATTGGCGTTCTACCGAGAGTTTGAATTCGATTTGTTGCAACATGAGTTGGATACGAGGGCCCAAGTACGGGGTATCATACTTGATGAGCTCTAGGCGAGTGAAGTTTGGTCTCGGAGTGCTAGTCGAGTTTGGACCAGGGGCTAAAAAAAAAAAAAAAATTACCAGGTTAGAGCGATCATGACACGCTTGGGCACAGACGAATACTTACCTTGATCTGAAGAAGAGAGGAATGGATTACCGCCGCTGTTTGGAGAGTGCGAGGTACCAGAAGACTCTCCAGATACAGAATTGCGCTTGCGTACCTGGAGTTGCCTCAGTCTTTCTTCCAGGTACTGAATGTTTTTCTCACTTTCGTGGATGTTGGTGTCGCACTTTTGCTTGACCTGTATGTTTTCCGTTGAGCTCCGCAGGGCTTTTGAGCCGTGGATGATTTGGCGTTCTCGCTCAATTTTACGCGAAATATCGTCGATGACTCTGTCATCTTGCGACATTGGCGCGTGCTCCATGGTAGAAAGGGGGCGAGTTGTTGGTGTAGCGAGGCAAGTTTGTATGAATCAAAAGAAAGGTGTAATGCAAACAATAATAAAAGAAACCCTTTTCCCACCACAACTGGTTAGCGAGGTCGAAGGTAGCGAGGCTCAACGCACTGTACTTAAGAAGACTACTAAGCAGACGGCTGTGATTGAGAGTGTTTACAGAAGACACAGGGTGCGAGAATTGAACAGCAGAAATACTCTGGTGGAATAAATGAAACGACTTTCAAAAGGCTGCGACCTGCGACGAGGCCGAGTCCTTTTATTGCCAGCGTCGCAAACCTTAAACAGGAACTGGTTGTAAACATGGCCATAAACATGGGCAAAACAATGGCAGAAAGCAGCAATTGCCAAACATTGATCGCGGTTTTTACTATTCTGATATTGAACAGTCTAGTTACAGGGCTTCTGGTTGAGCTGCGGTTGATCCGCAGTAGGTGCACTGTGTTTGGCTGTAAACAGATAGTCATGATTCTGGAGCAGAAAGGGAGCATCTATTTAGCTCAAGTCCACAGTCATGGCATTAAAATCCACGTGCCCTTATACTTGCAGACGTGTCTGGCCTGTCTACGGCTGCGATAGAATGGCCCTGTTTGAACTTGAAGCCGCCATGCATGAGGGTTTCTGCAAAATAGAAGTGTAGCTTTGCAATTACCTACGCGGCAGTAATAACACTTGATATATACGTAGAACGTTTCGACAGTCCCATCAACAGTCCTGTATTTCCTTCTTAGCTCTCTATCTAAACATCTTCTTCTCTCGCCATTGTTGACGCGTCCTGGCTGCGACTTTCGCGTCCGTCGTCGTCGCGTCTGCCCCAGAACTTCGGCAATTTCGCAGTAGCCGAGACCCTCAGCCTTGCCATAACACGTGACTAGATAAAAGGTAAGGGTCCTCTACATTTTTGGAGTTACCCGGAAACACATGCAAAAATTTCCTCCAATTTTGTTTTTCCTTCCTTCTCTTCTCCCACAAAATCCGATCACGACCTGCTCCACGTCGCGCTGCTGCTGGGGTTTCTAGACGCTTGATGATACCAGCTTTGTATTCTTGTTCTTTCCTTTCCTCTTAGACCGAGTCCCCAGTGCTGCCATACTTTGCTTGGAGCTTTCTGGTGTTTCCAACTAGTTTTCCTCGTTATCAGTTAGTCAGCGACCTTGACCCTACCCTATCATCGCCCCACGCTCTTTTTTCATTCCCTCAGACAGCTCCGTAGTAGAACATCTCGCAACCCACCCAGGCCGGTCTCGCATCTTTAAACCCATCATTAGTTGTCTATAGCATCTTTTTAGACACCTTGCCTTAACTCTAATATCATTGGCTTGCTCACATCCCACCTCACCTCTCTAAAAGAAATCGCCAGATACCTGTAATCCATCTGCAATGCAACCTGCACAAGTTTCTTCGCCGCGTCCTTGGAAACGGCCCCGACTCGCCTCTGATCTGCCCGCAGTTATCTCGCCTAGCAAGACCGTCAAAGATCCTTCTGCTGTAAAGTCTGTCCCTGCGCCAATACCGAGTGGACAAAATGGAGGTGTAAAGCCCTTCGCGTTTGACGCTTCGCCAACAGTGGCAGCCGGTAAAGATAGTGACGGAGATTTGAGCGCGCCACAAATACCTTCTTTGAGCTATCCAGTCTTCAATTATGTCCCACCAAAAGAAAAGAAATCGTTGGAAGAGGAAGCTGCTCGCATAGTCAAGTTGTTTGATCACCAAGTGTTGCCCGACTCGCCCATCGCACCAAACTCTCAAAGCTTGGTGCCATTTACTGCTGCGCTTTCTGACGACTCGGATTTCGGCGAAGGTTATGAATACGAGACAGATGAGGAGGAGGAGTTTCAAGAGAGCATCATCACTCTTTCTCAGACCGAGTTACTAAGTGCAATGGCCATGCGTCTTAACCAGGGCCGGCCTGCCGACTTGGTTTCCCTAAGAGTGGAAGTGTCACAGGCAGTGGCAAAGGAGCTGAAAATGTATCTGTGGATGAATGGCCCGCACAGGTTCATGTCCAAGTACGTTTATTCGGGACTGCGTGAGCACGCACTTGGTGAGATCTTGGCCGCACTTTCCTTCCCATTACCGGAAAAGCTGGTCAAACGGTCAAAATCTGAAGAGCTTATTGAGCTCGTCAGACTGGCTGTGCAATACACCATCATGCCTCGCACGAGGCTGCCGACCTCTCTGACTGTCGATAACCTAACGGATATTATCCACAAAGCGAACAACATCATTGTGTTGACTGGTGCTGGAATTTCGACCTCTCTCGGCATCCCTGACTTCCGATCCAAGTCAGGTCTGTACAACAAACTCGCATATTTGGGCTTGTCGGATCCTCAAGAAGTTTTCGACTTGAGCATATTCCGAAGCGATCCCAGCATTTTTTACTCGATTGCAAAAGAGATTCTCCCCGTCAGCACAAAGTTCAGTCCTACACACGCATTTATCAAATTGCTCCAAGATAAGGGAAAGCTGCTGAGGAACTACACACAAAATATCGACAACTTGGAACAGCATGCAGGTATCAAACGGGAAAAGCTTGTCCAATGCCATGGCTCATTTGCTTTTGCTACTTGCCAAACCTGCGGATACAAGGCTGAGGGCACAACACTGTTTGACGACATTCGAATGAAGAGGATTGCTCGCTGCCCTGTGTGTGCCAAAAGCAAGGAAAAGAAGGTCCCATCAACGAAAAGGAAAAGCGACAGCGATGACGACGACGATGACGACATTGAAAACATCGACCCTGTCTGGGGAGTCATGAAGCCCGACATTACGTTCTTCGGCGAAGCCCTGCCCCAAACCTTCGAGCACACTTTGATTGGAGGCGACGCCGATGTCTGTGACCTTTTAATCTGCATTGGCACCTCCCTCAAAGTCTCACCCGTCAGCGAGACTGTCCGCATTATCCCACCCAACATTCCCCAAATCTACATTTCAAAGGAGCTTGCGCCCCACTGCGAATTCGACTTGACGTTCAAGGGCCCTTGCGACGACGTCGTCGAGTACTTGTGCGACAAGCTGCATTGGAAACTGGACCATCCCATGATGAAGAACAGGCCTTATTCTGGATCTATTACCTATGATGAGGAGATGGCCACTTACGAGTTCAGTGATTGAGAATCGGGTTTATAGACTATAGATTTTTTTTTTTTTACCCCCGGATTTCTCAGTCGACGGACGCCTCCTCGTTTGGCCTTATTGCCAGTATGATCGAACGTTGAGGGTCACAATTATAACTTTATTTATTTCAATTACACTTGCATTTCTGCTTTACATCCACTTGAAGTATCCTCCTGGTTTCGCCAGACTGGCCATGAAAAAAGTATGAAAAATAATATAATGAAATAAACATAAACATTAAACACTAGTCAATAATTACAATCATACAGGTACAAGAAACAAAACGTAGAAACAGTTATAAACAAAAAATTAGGAGTAAAAAAAAAAAAAAGAAGAAAAATATTAAATCCATCCCTCAATGGCTCGCAGCGCATTGTTCAACCGCCTGATTCCCTCTGGTCGCTTATGCTCGTCGTCAGTGATATCCGCGCTGAGCTTGGCCAAGCTGTTGACAAACTTTTCAATCAGCGCGCGCTCCGTGGGCGGCAGGTCGAGGTCGGTCAGGTTGAACGCGTTGGGGTTTTGGTCGAGCAGCTTTTGAATGCTGGCCTGCGAGAAGGGACGCTTCTGAGTGCTGGCACCGGTAGGCACGGCCTTCTTGCGGTCGGCGGGGACGCCTGACGTCGACACCCGTTTGCTGCTGCGGTGGTGGGAGTTGGAAGCAGACGCAAACCCGTGGGCAGCACTTGAATCGAAATGGGGGTTTGCGCTTTGGCGCTGCTTTTGGTGGCGAGTGCGGTCTGACTCCAATGCAGCAGCGGTGCCAAGAGCACCGCTGCGAGTAGAGCCGGTGGACACCACGCGGCGGGAGCTTCGGCGAGAGTCGCTGACGGGCTTAATGGTCTCGCGCGACTCCTTCCAAACGCTGGGGGCAAAGTTCTCCATGTCGGTGCCCTCGGTTGCCATGCCGTAGGACTTTCTGGCACTGCTCTTGGGGTTGACTTCGCGGGTACCTGCAGTATGGGCCGGCACGGCGGGTGGAGCGGCGTTGGTGGTAGCAAGCACTGGTCGGTTGTAAGGCGCAGCTTGCTTCACCTCAACAATAGTACTGCGACCGCCGCCCTCGCTTTCGCTGCTAGAGCTTCCATCGTGGAAGATGCCCGGTGAAGGAGGCTTGTTCTGCATGGCACGGATATCGCCCAAATCGACTGGTGACTGCGCCTTGAACCGAGAGTCCTGCACACCAGCAGCAGCGCCTGCAGCACCAAAACCGGCAAAAAACTTGAGCGGCGACGTGTTTTGGGAACTGTTGCGCGTGTCCGGAGTGTTTTCGACAGCTGAAAAGGTGTGGTGAGAGCCAGGAGACTGTGAAGATGACAAAAAGTTGATGTTGAACGGGCTATCAAGCTTTGTCTGAGGAGCTGCCTGGCTGAGAGGCGTCTTATCAGAAAACTTCCATGAGTTGGGCGTCTCAGCATCAGACTCGCCGTCATAGCTCTTTGCAGTTAAGAAACTCTCGTTGGAAGAGTCTTGCGTAGTTTCGCTTTTGGGAGCAGCAGCAAAGGGAGGAGCTGGCAGACCTTCAAGGTTGCTAAAGTTGACGTCAGAGGTGTAATTGAGCGTAGGCAAAGGAGCGCTCAAAATTTGCTTTTCAGGTGAAGAAGGAGCAGTGGTAAACTTGTGCACAGTGCTTGCTCCATCAGCAGTAGATGACTTGGCCAAAACCAAGGGCTCTGGAACTTTCCGTGCCGGGTCACGGAGCGAAAAGGACTCAGGTGCAGCAAGAGGCTTGCTTGGCACATGAGTCGCCTCACCGCTACTGGGGCTGCCATTGTCCACGGGGATTTGCCAGCTTGTGGCAAGAATCTCGTCGGAACCAAGCTTCAATGAGGTCAAAGACGTTGAGTCTTGAGAATGGCGCAGCTCGGATTTGGGAGGGAGCTGAGGCATGGGAAGGTCAGTAAAATCTTCAGAAGGTTCACTCAAAGCTGGCGTCTTGACCTCTTCAGTGGGTTGGCTCGCCTGAGGAGCAGCAGGTTCTACCGACTCAACATGAACCGGTGGTAAAGGAAGCTCCTTGTTCAGCTTGGGAGAGTGACTGCCAGCTTTCGACACGACACCAGAGCCAGAAACCGTTGGCAAAGAAGTCGAGTTTAGAGTTGAGACAATAGGCACTGTGGGGATGGGCGCATTTTCCAAAGCGCGGTCTTGGGAGGAAGGCTTCACCACTGGCGGGGCTATACTGGAAACCGGCATGCTGGTGCGATCCTTTTCAGGAAGGGCAGGAGGAACAGTGGCTTCTTCGTTAATCTCAGGCACCGGCGTCTCAGAGGGATCATACTCGGCATTGCTGTAGTTAGAAGCAGAAGCGTTGCTCAGCGAGCGAGTAGGAGCCACTGATGAGTGCCCTGAACTTATCGACATGGTGCGCAGAGCTTTCATGTCATTTAGCAGGCTTTCCAGCTTGTTTGTAGACTCACGCACAGTCTCTACCGAGAGGTTTCTGTTCACAGTAGAAGCTTTGTACATGGGCTTGGAAGGCGGATTGGGATATTGCTGCTGTGACAAGTCCGAAATGGAGGCGCGTCTGTATGGATTTTGCTCAAAGAGAGAAGTACCAGGCTCTCCACTTGTAGAAGGCGCCACAGATACCTCTGTTGCCTGTTCAATCACTGGCGAGTATTGTGAAATGAGCGAGTTTCTAGCGAGACTAGGGGCAATGCTCATGCGGTGCTGGGCGACATTGGACGCCATTGAGGTCGAGCGGGAGTGGTTCTGAGTAGAAGCTGAATGGGGAGGCTCGAGGTGCTTGGACCCATGGCTGTCTGGTGATGCTGCAATGGTTGGCAAGGGAGGAGGGATCGATGCGAGGTTGGATGCAGTTCTGCGGGCACCAAAGCCATGTCGGACAGACTGGCTGGGTGCGCTCTCCTGCACAGAGGTTTCAGCCAATTCGGCCTGGGGTGCAACTGGCGTCGAAGAAGTAGCTGAAGCTGATTGCTTGTCCATAGTCTAGAATATTGAGTTAATAACGGTGCCGTCTAAATGAGAAAAAGAGTAGCGAAAGTGAGGTTCATGAAGAAGGAAGAAGGAAAGACCGAAATATTTGCGACCGCTCAAGAAACTCATGCGCATGAAGGCACCGTTCTGCCTCTAAGACAGCCTGCATTGAGCTTCCGAACAGTGCAAAAAATTGGCGGTTCTGAATCCCTTGGCTCCATCTCCGGCTGTAAAAAGGGCTCGAGTGGTTGGATGAAAATGGGTTTTACCAGGCAGGTCCCCATCGGCGACCCTGCCACCCAAATAATCCCACACCCAAAACGCAAACCCTAAAACAGCCAGAAACCCACTCTGGCGCAAGAAAAGGAAATAGGAAATAATAAAAAAAGAACGTTAGTACTTACCTGCTGGCCGCGTATTTTCTTCTCGAGGTCTGCCACCTGGGCGTCTTTGGAGGCCTTTTCCACCTCGTTGTCCAGCACCGAAGACAGGCTCCAGGGCTTTGAGTCCCTGTCGCCGCTTTGGGAAGACACTGCCGGAAGCAGTAAAGCCGCACTTTCAGCGGCGCCGAGATCTGGAGAAGGCTTTTTCGTTTGCTGGTCCACAGCGCTGGAGGCAGCTTCTTCTTCGCCCTGTCGCTGCTTGGAAGAAACGGTGAACGGCGCTTTGGAGACAGCAAAGGGCTGAAATCCAAACCGCTTAGTGGTGGACTTGCTGTCGGCTTGTGCTGCCTTTTTGTTCTTGAGGAGTCGTAGAAACGAAAAGCGCTTGCTTTTGGACGGGATCTCTTTGCTCACCCTTGAAGTTGTAGACGAGCTGCGGGAAAGGCTGATGGGCGTGCCTTCTAACACAGCTTGAGCCAGTCGCTCATCGCTGACATTGCTGCTAGCTGAAGAAAGGACCTTGCGAGACGAGGCAAACTTGGCTGGCGGGTAGTTTCCAGAAAAGCTGCTTTGCCCAGACTTGGTCGGCTCCAAGGCACTTGCTGCTGCGGCGTCGACGGGCAATTTCTGCTGCTTTTGCTCCTGCATTTTCTGCTGCTTGAGTTTCTCTTCCATGAGCATGATTTCGTCGCAGGCAAACTTGTCCTTGGTAAGCAACAAGTCGGTATCGCTGTGAGTCTTGCTTGCAAGCGTCAATGACACTGGGCGCTGCGGGACCGGGGCCAAGGGAGTGAGAGTGTGTGAAAAAATTACTGGCGTTGCAAGGTCGGTGCAAGAATAAGAGCCGTGCAATGGAGCTGAGGGCAGTCGAGTAATGCTCAGCCTTTCCTTTGACTTGGCGGGGACTTGGGGCACTGCAGTGTTGCCAGTAGTGGACGCGTCGCTAGGGTTTGAGAAGTCCGAGTAGTCTGAAAAGTATGTTGGCGAGGAAGATGCGAAACTGACTCGAAGAGGCGCTGCGGGCGAGGACACAACGCGCTTGTTGCGAATGGTGCGGCGGTAGCGCTGTAAATTAGAATTGTTTGAATGCGAGGAGTAGGCCGTTGTTGTATGGCCAGAAGATGCTATCGACCTGGTCTTGGGCAGCGGCAAGGGCTGATTGTTGTTCCAAGATTGTTTTGGAGAAAACCAAACGAGCGAGTTCTTTCTGTTTATAGGCGAGGCCACGTCGGTAGGAGATGTTGAGCACGTGGATCCTGAAGCAAGCGAGCCGTCTGTGACATACGACGATCTGTCGGTGATCGAATCAATTCGGGGCCGGACAGGAGGCTTATAAAGGTTGACAGTGTCGAGGAGCAGGTCCAGTTTCTGGCTGGGCGTGGCAGGGCTACGTCTGGGCTCTGATAAAACACCACTTTCTGAGGCAGTAGGGCTCTTATTCCAGTCGGCGTTTTGCCAGTTTGTTGGCTGGTCCAGTGCAGTGGCCACTGGGCTGCTTCGTATCAAGGTCTGCAAGCTATCGCGATCGAGTTTCGGCAAGGCCCTTGGTGCACTGGACCCACTGTGGTGTGTGAACGAGGTCCTCTGGGCTGTGGGAGACAAGGGAAGGGCCCCAATAGTTGAGTTGGAAACAGTGGACGAGTCCCTCGTGTGCAAGCTTATTGTGGCGGCGTCGTCTGAACTGCTGCTGTGGTTTTGTGAGGTCCAAGCTGAAACTTCGTTCTCAAACGGGGAACTGTCGCTGTTGCCGTCAAGGTTTTGTAACTCGTGGGCCAAGGCCGGTGGGTGGGCGGTGCTCGTGCTGCCTGTTTCGACGCTCATTGTCGAAGTTGTGAAAAGATGTCGTTGTAGGTTGAACGAAATAACAGGCGCTCACTACTGTGGAACTTGAGTGGATTTGTTTTAGAGATAAATTTGGTATAGATAATATTATTTTTTTCAGTGAAAATTTTGGGCTCTGGGCAAATATAAATATCAAGCCTTTGGTTCAACGGGGACAGCTGCTATAGAGCCTGTTATAAGGGCCTTCACCTACCACAATGCTGCCCGAGCTAGCCTCAGTAGTTTTTTTTTGCTTCTTTGTAGAACATGTTTAAGTCGAACCAGTCGCCTCTATAGTGCCGACTGTAATAGGGCAGCAGCCTAGTAGCTAAGCCGTCCAAGTTTCCCTTCAATCTTTGTTTGAAACGCAGAGTTCTTGTTGGATCGTCGGTCACGACCAAAATTAAGGTGGTCGGTTCAACGCATGTGGCGTCCCGTTTAGGAAATACCCAAACATCCCACACAAGTTTTGGGCTCTCCAATGGGTTCTCTATAGATTTATTTAATTGCACGTATTTGAAAAGCTATTCGGGCGTAGAGTCAATAAAAAAGAAAGTACAAAGGAAAAACTCAGTGACATGCGTTGCGGGAGAGTGCGTTTGGCCAGTGCTCTTGTGCCAACTTGGAGAGTTCGATTTGGTTTCTGGTCCTTTCAAGTTTAAGCTTCCCAACGGCTGGAACCCAAGCACCGCCATTTCAACAAAGTGCGGAGAGCCAATCTGCGATCGATGGGGAGTTCACAAGTTCAAGTGCAGTTGAGCATATGGGATCAGCATAGGGAAGTCTTGGAAACCGTGCAAACTGCTAATCTTTTTTTGGCTGTAACAATAGATTCGCAAGGTGCTGTGATACAAGGTAGCTGTTGAAAAAAAGAAAAAAAAAAGACCAGCCTCGTCCAATGTTTCCATACATTTTACGGCTGTACAAAGCGCAGACGCAAACAGCCGTCCTGCATGTAATACTTTTTGAAGAAAAAAAAAACTGGAGAAGAGTGCTTGCCTTGAGCTCGGGGTCATGCTTTGAGTTTGGCTTAAGACTTAAGTTGTCACACTCTTTACGAGTAGCGGCAACCCCATGTACGATGTACATTTGGCATGCTTGTGAATGAATGTATTGGTTCAAAAAGCTAACTACATCGAACATCATTAAATAATAAAAAAACCTGGATAACTAGACATCATAAACTCATAAGCTATAACTAAACTCGTCAATAAAAATTAAGATGAAACAATGAAAAAAAAAAAAAGAAACAGAAAATCTTGATCAAAGCCTTGACAATAAGATAACGGTGAGGTTGATTCAAAAGTGCGATTAGTGAGGGATTGGCAGTGATCGAATCGTGGGAAAAATAAAGTGAAATAATAATAATGAAAGAAGAAACAGGCACAAAGGAAGGGGAAAATGAAGTAATGAGGGTCGGAAATTGTCAAAAGGCAATAGACTCTGTAAATAAGTCAAAGCCGTGATAAGTCAAGATACACAATCAATCTCACGGGGAGTAGAGATCGTAACCTTGTGCGGTAGGGTATTGGCCACCATTGGGAGACGGCAAGTCACTTGCGAGCATGCCATGATGTACACCGTCATCAGCGTATCCCTCAAGGATACCCTCGTCGATGCCGTCAAGCTCAGCAGCGATCCCACGGATCCTGGCCAGGGCAATTTCGGCTGAGGTCGGACCAAAGTTGGTCACTTCCACACCCAGTTGCCGCTGCATGTCCTGTACGAGGTCGCGCATTTCCAGCTCTTTGCGGTTCTGCTCATCAATAACGGCCTGCAAGTTGCGAATGTAGTCGACGCTGCGAGACAGGATTGTGCCCTTGTTGGGTTTGCCGTCTTTCGTCAAGTTGCTGGCTTGACTGCCGGGCCCCGTGGGAGAAGCCAGGGGATCGGCGGCGTAGAGGAGAGAATCGGGTACCAGCGTAGCAAGTTCCTGGATCTTCTCGTTGATGTTATCGCGACGTCTTCTTTCAACGGCGTTGTGAGACTCGCGGCGGCGCCGCCGGCGCTCTGCAAGGATTTGCTGCTGCTTGTCGTCCAAAGAGTGCGCCATGCCTCCTGCTTTGCCCAGAGGCGGCTTTGCACTGGGACTCAGACCAAATGCGTCACTCCCAAGTGAACCAACTGGACTGGAGGTATTGCTGTGAACGCCATAGTCGTGTAGAAACCGCATGGGCAACTGGGGTGGACTGCGAATATTGTCAGAGGGCAAGGGCGGGGAAAAAATCTGGTCTGTGCCTTGCCGTGGTACCTGGTTCGGTGAGTACACATTGTTGTTGTTATTGCTGCTGCTATTGTTGGCAGCTTGGGCGCGTTTATGGCGCTCGCTCCACATGGCCTGTTGAGTTGAGGTACTGCCACTTGGGCGCGCGTTATTCTTGCTAAGCATGAACTCATCAAACGGCGACGTGCTGTGCGGAATGGGAGGCGTCGTACCAAAGGGGAGCCCGGCTTGCCCAGCAAGTGTGGGCTTGACACCGGTAGGCCTTACTTGGTGACCCATATGCCGTTGGTTATACTCGCCACCATTGACGGGCCCTCCCGCCGACTGGTCATAAGCGGGTGCTTGGTTGGCTTGGACAGGGCCCGAGTTGTATGACCCCAGTCCAGCAAGATCTGAGTTGATGTGCTCTAAATCAAGCAGTTCCTTCTCGTCAATCATGTACCCTGAGAGGTTGGCGTCGTCAAAGGTGTTGAAGCCTCTGGTAAGCAGATCTCGCGAGCCGGCATTGTAATTTATGCTCGAATTCCCTGGAGCAGATGTGTTCATGTTTGGCGCGTTGCTCTCGTATCTCTGAGAGCTGTTGGCTGTGTTGGTGTCCATTGCCACGGGATTCCGGGTATAGACGGGGCAGAAATTGATATGGAGGTTTTGGTAATAAAATGCAGACTGAAGGCACTCAGGGCCACTGGATATGCCGAAATAAATAAGTATCAAGAGAACGGACTCCTTAGAAATTGAGCAGCGGCTCTATGAGGGACAGTAAGTACTCCTGTTCGTGAAAGGAGTAGTCTAATGGGGTGTGAGTAAGTGCGGTTAATGGAAATGGGAGGATTAGAAGAACGCCTCAACAATAAAACAGCAAAAACGCGTATTTTTGGGTGCACGATTTGATTACAATTAACAACTCGCGGGCTAATTATAAACTCTACGGTGGCCACCACCAGCAAAGAGGAGCTGCTCTGGTTCAGTTGGAGTTGCTGGCTGTGGAGGTGATGGCTGTCTGCACTGTATGCCACACAGACTGTGCACTAGCTAACGGCGTGTTTGCTGCCAGGGGTCTCGCCTCAGGGCATCATCTACGTCATAGATTTAGACACCAACACCACCACCAGCATCAGCACGGACTCTATAAATGGCACTCAGAAAACACTCCTGAGGTAATGCGTAAGCAACAGTAGCAGCAGCAGGAGCCATTCCAGTCTACCCAGGAAAGCGTGAGGGTGTGCACTCCAACCTTCTTGTGCTGCTGCTCAACGGTCAGAAACTCTGTTAAGATAGCTGGGATATTGTATCCATGCCCTTAGTAAAGCGATTCGGTGCCTCATGAGTGGCTGCCCGTAACTAATCGAAACGCCAGAACTTCACAGCCCAACTCATCGTGGAGTTGCACGCGTTTGGCCCTGTTTCAAAGTGCTGCAACCCCGTCGGCGGTTTGAGTTTACGTCGATGGTCTTGGACTAAGAAGGCAGCGCGCGCTGTGATTAATTCTTGTTCCACACTCAAAAATTTACAGCACTCCAAGTTCTTCCAAGTTTCTATTTTCTGCAGATTGAATTGCAAATCGACATTGCAACCCAGTTGCTGATCTCAAGCCTGCCTTTTCTTTTTGTGATACATCTATCATGGCTGTAAACGAGTACCGGCCGCTCGCGACATCGGCAGACTCGGAACCGCTACAACCGCCGGCCTCCATGGCCAGTACCCCGACTCAACCTTCCAACAACAACGTCTTCAAATCAGCACTCGACAGGATCAACAAGTGGAACCCATTCTCGCCGCAAAACCAGTCGGTCCGACTGCCCATCACAGAGGCCGAAGCCAGCACCGCGGCTGATGAGGGAATACCGCCTGTGCAAGAGCCCAGTTGGTTCACGTTATCGAGGTGGGACCGGCTGCTCATCTTTGGCATTTGCTTGTTTGGCGCCCTGGCATGTTTTATTCTGTGCTTTGCCATCTTCCCTGTCGTTCTGCTCAAGGCCCGCAAATTTGCGTTGCTATGGTCGCTCGGCTCGCTTCTCGTGCTCATTGCATTCGGTGTGCTTCAGGGCCCTCTCAACTATCTCGCCCACTTGACATCACCGAAACGGCTACCGTTTACCGTAGTATATGTGACTTGCTTTGTGCTCTCACTGGTTTTCACTCTGGCGGTGAAAAATGCATTGCTGGCCTTGATTGCTTGCGTTATTCAGGTGCTAGCCGCGGGGTGGTACACATTCAGCTATTTTCCACTAGGCGCCCAAAGTCTGAGAATCACGTCTCAAATAGGAGCTAGCCAAGTCTACAATTGGATAGACTCATAGTATTTTACTTGCCGCACTGCATTTCATTTCATTCGTTTTTTGGTTCTAGTTTCTATTGTGTATATATAAAAATATCAACAATCATCTAAACGCGTTTAAAAGACAGTAGCCTTGGTCCATTTCGCTTGGAACTTCTTTGTAAGCTCATCAACCTGTGAACTCTCAAGTTTTTGGAGCAGTTTCAAAGCAGCAACACCGTCATATGGGTCGGCAGAGTCCAAAGCAAGCAGGTTCTCAGAGAACACTTTCTCAATCAATGGCAAACCAGCCTGAGCACCACTGATTTCAACGGTGGCAGTGGCCCAGTCAAAGATGCTCTTGACGCTGGAATCCAGTCCCTTGCTGTCAATGAGTTCCTGAAGGTTTTTGGTTTCTTCAATGTCGGCGTAGATTTTGGGTAATGTTCGCTCAACAATCATTTTAATAGCAGGAGGAACGTCAGCCTGGGTCTGGACGGCATGCTTGATGCGCGCCACACGTGTGACAAGCCACGACTCGCTGGCACCACAAGAGTTGCCCTTTGGCGAAATGGCCTGCAGAGCCAAAACGTACTTGCCTTGGTGCAAGTAAACTTCGAATCCAATCTCCCAAGTGGCAAGGGAATTGGGGACTTGCTCGCTGAGGGGCTTCCAGTATCTGAATCCTTCGGCAACGGGGTCAGAGCTTTCAAGGATGGCTTTCCCAAAAGGATCCTTATCCACCACTGGACGCTTGCTAGCAGGCTCAGCAGTCGGGCTGTCAGCATTCTTGGCAGCAGCAGCTTGACGCTCCTTCTCTTCCTGCTCCTTCTTCAACTCCTTGATTCTATCCTTCTTTTGCTTCTTGAGAATACGCTTACGCTCGTCTTCAGGCAAAGCCTCGAGCTCTTGTTGTGCCTTCTCTTCATCCAGCTTCTTGCGCTTTTGCTGTTCTAGCACTTGAATGTAAAGGTCTACAGCACCGCGAGCAGCTCTGGTATATGTAGGATGAGTGTAGAGTTGGTCCACAAAGTCTAGGACATCGACATAGGATCTGGCGACACCCTTGTGCATGCAGTAGTTGTGGAAATCAAAATGGTCGGAGTGAATAGTGCTGAAAACTGAGTAAATGTCTTCGTATCTCTTGAGAGCCAGGCCTGTGTTTCCCACGCGCTTGTAGGCCTCGGCAAGTTCAATCAGCTGGTATATGGTCTGCATGTCGTGCAAATCCTGAATACCAGTGTTTGAAGCGTCATTGTGAGTGAAGAGACTGATAGTCTTGATACCTTCGTCAATCAGGTTGGCACGGAACAGGTACTTGCCAGTCTTGGAGTTAATGAATCTGTCGGACAAGTTGCTTTCCTGAGCCTTCTTCAACACATTGGCAGCTTCGACGGCGTTACCAACGTGTTTGAGAATCTTGGCCTTGGCCAGGGAAAGCTCAACGAAATACTTCTCGGGGCTCAACACAAAGCACTTTTCGATAGCTTCGAAGGCAAGGTCAAACTTTTGAAGATAGTCGTAGTGCTGGGCCAGATAGAAAGTCGACCAAAGCTTGGTTTCACCTTCTGGGTCAGTCTTGTCAAAAGCAAGAATAGCCTTTTCAATAATGGCGCGCTTCTCTTGGTCCTTGTAGAAAGCCTTCAACAGAAGGAACGTAGAGGGGACTCCCTTCTCGAGCTTAAGCTTCAAGTATGCGGAAACAGCCTTCTCAAAGTCCTCGCCAGTAAGGAATCCGAGAGGGATGGCTCTAGCAGCGTCGCTTGTAGGGTACTTTTGTGCCAAGCGAGTGTAAAGCACGTTTCTAAGCTTAACGTTGGTAGGATCGATTTCGAGGCACTCCTCAAGTTTGGCAAAATATTCTCTGTTGTCGGGGTTTCTCTTGATGAGAGCACGGTACTCACGCTCAGCTTCCTTCTTGCGTCCGAGCTCAAGCAAGTACTTGGCACGGTACTCCATTACACTGAGGAAATCACAGACCTTGTCGCTGATTTCTTCCAAATCCTTCAAGGCGCGCTCAACGTCCCCGGTCTTGTAAATGGCAACGTTCTTGAACAAGGTCATTTCGGTGTTCTCAAGATCCGTCTTGGGAAGCGGCTGGTTGAGGGCCTTTTCGAATTTGCTCAGAGTGTTTTCAGCGGCCTTGTAGTCTCCGGCCAAAAACTGGGCCGAGGCCAAACCGTTCCAGTTGGTGCGGTAACCAGCTTGCAGCTCTAGAACCTTGCCTCTAGACACGGAAGCGGCGGCGTACTGATGGGTGTGCATTTGCAAAACGGCAAGGTCGCGGGCAACATTGATGTTTTGGGGATCTTTTTGAGAGGCCTTTGCAAAGGCCTTGGCGGCTTCTTCGTAGTTCTTCTCCAGCTTGGAGTAGATGGCGTAGGCGTTCCAGCAAATGAAAGAGTCGGAGTCAATTGCAAGACCGTTCTTCAAGTCCTCGCGGCCTTCTTCCTTCTGGTTCATGTGATACTTGATCAGACCCCTGACGGAGAGGGTCTCACCGTGGCCGGCATTCTTCTTGAGAATCTGGTCGCAGATCTTCAGACCCTTCTTGTACTGCTTGGACTCGAAAAGCTTGAGGGCTTCCTTGAAGTTGGATTGATCCTTGGAAGCAAGGACCTTTTTTTGCTGAACCATTCTGCCTTCTTTTTTTGTATTTGCTTTTTGGTATCTAATGCAGGGATCGTGGTGATGATTTGAATCGAATCAGCCAGTGGTGAAGAAAAAAAGTCGTTGAGTATTACTCCGCATGTCACCCTACCTGAATTTTCCACTCATGCTTAAGCTCGGCTATAAACCTTACAGGTCAACTAGATGAAGTACAAAAAATTACTAGTTGGTTCATTTGAAGTGATAATATACATAGTGCATGTTAATTTATTGAAATGTGACTTATTTTTTGGTGGCGGCCTTCAAGCACTCATCTTCATAACCCGGAATGTGAATGTATTCAATGCCAGCACCAGTCAGCTTTTCCTTGCCAACGTTCTTTGCAACAAAAGTCGTGGGCTCGAGCACTCCAACAAAGACAGTCTTGATTGACGTTCCCAAAATTCTATCGGTACAGGGCAAGTTACCACTCAGTCTCTCTGAGCAAGGCTCCATGGTAGTGTAAATGACTGTGCCGGGAGGGACATCCTTAGTATTGTGCTTTGCGTAGTACTTTTCAAGAGCACACTGCTCGGCATGCGTGTTACCGGGCAGTTCTCTAGAGTATCCTGTAGACAAGACTTCTCCATCGTTCACCAACAGGGCTCCAACAGAAAAGGCGACCTCGGTACCCTCGCATTTCTTGGCTTCCTCCAAAGCAAGTTCCATAAACTTTCTGTTGGGCTCCAAGGCCCAGTCGGGGAATGGTGTGGCGTAAGCCCACGACTTGTCGTTCGCCGCGTAAGTGAGAGCATGCAGCCACAGGTCCAAATCGTTGTGACCGGGATCTGTATACAAGTCTGTCTCGCAGACCTCGCATTTGGTGCCAGTGAGAACCTCACCAGTCAAAGTCCCATCGCCGGGTCGGCGGGCGCTGATCCAGGAACCGGCTGGTTGGGTGCGCCCGATTGCACCGAGCTTGTCGGCAATCTCTGTATTGTCGCCTGCGCCGTTCTTGCCCAGCTCAGGGCCCCAAACCCATTCATTAGAATAAAGAGGATCGTTCGCGATGGGGTGGCCAAGGTATTGCAAGTGTACTCTGATTTGATGTGTCCTGCCAGTATGGGGTCTGCATCGAACAACACTTGTCTCTCCATCGTAACTAATTCTGCGGAAAGTGGTCTTGGCTTCCTTTCCATCAGGGTGGACTCGGTTCAAAGCAACCTTTGGTGCCACTGTCAACAGTGGTTGATCGCATTCAATCTCGCCTCTATTTTGCATGTTAGTAAAAAACCTATCGCTGAACAAGTGTGATATTCAACTTACAATGGAAACTCGCCTTTGACGCGGGCAATGTACTCTTTAGTGACTTCGCGATCTCGCAATTGTGCACCCATTTTGTCTGCACCTTTTCCTGATTTTGCAAGAAACATCAATCCTGAAGTAAGTCTGTCTAGTCTGTTGCAAGCTGTTCGATTTCTGTTAGCCTAATTTGCTTCAAAATGATCAAAGAGCGCAATTTCAAATTTGAAACTTACGATGCACGTTCTTGCCCAATTCATGCTTCAAAATTTGCACCGCCGAATTGAATCTGTACCTGCCGGTTGGGTGGACGGGCATTCCTGAAGGTTTGTCGATTACACACAGTTCATCGTCTTCGTACACAATTCCAATGGGCCGCGACGTGACGGGAGGTTCGTGCTTATGTGTCCGGTGGCTGATCTGGTCTCCATTTCTGATTATAGTGTCAAGATTGGCAACTTTCTTGTTGAGAGTCACCTGTCCTCGTTCAATTGCTTGTTTGTAGTATGCTGCGTCGCGGTCGCGGAACTCGGTGGTAAAAACCTCGAACAAGTTTCTGTCTCTCCAGCGCTGCTTGCAAAATGTCAAGTAAGTGAAGTAGTAAGGCGGCACTCGTCGCAAATTACCCTCAATCTCATACTTGGCACCCTGGGCTTCTTCGTCTGCGATTGTCGTTTCCTTGGCCACGCCAGTAACCTGATCTTGACCGGCAGCCTCTGCTGGTGTTGTATCGCTTGCGTCCATTTGTTGTCGCTTCACTCTAAACCCACTGCTGTCGTAAAGGGGTGTCGTTCGTCGAGGAGCGCTCCGCTTGGTCGCATTAACATGGAATCTCGGATTGTCTGCGGCACTTTCTTGGGCGGCATCTTTTACAACCTCCTCGGTGGGCTGAGAAGGATCCATGACGGCTTTTCGCACTGCAGAACAAGAAAACCTGCAAATTCTAGTCGACACTAAAGCAGCCTTTGTGCCTTTAAATAGAGAGTGTGTAGAAAACAGTTTCGATTGATCCAAGATCTGGAGACTCAAGTCAACGGCCTGTCATCGAAGTTCCAAAGTGAAAATTATAATTATCATAAATTATGTAATGAAAACCGTACGTACTATGTAATCAGACTGTACAGCGGCTACAGCCTATCCTCAAGAAACTCAGTCTACCAAGACTTCCTTTAAAGAAAGCTGCAAGGGCAATGCAAGGAAAGAAAGAAACACAATAATATATTCGATAACAAATTTCTCAATCTAAACTATACTTCCTATAATACACAAATAAAAACAATAAAAACAAATTTGAACTTTTTTCATTCCTTCACTCTTTCATTTCTCTATCAAGTCTGGAAGACCACTGAAAAGAATGGGACATCAAGTTTTCAAGTCATTAGATATGCACCGCTATGGGATGCACAAGTCGTTCAATAAATAAATAGATCGGTTCATGACTCGAAAAATTAAGAAATCAATGGTGGTCCAGGAAAAGCCAAACAGGCTGTTGTGGCATGATAGACACAAAAGATGCAAAATAACAAGTCTATCGTAAACGAAATCGAAATGTCAAAAATAAATAAGAAATGCGAAAAGTTCGAACGCAATAAAATGTCGCACAAGAAAAAAAAAAAAAAAAAGGAAAACCAGAAGTAGGAAGTACGGGGGTAAAACAAAGATGAGAAAAGATGACGCTGGAAAGCGGCATTACCAACCAGAGGAGTAGCCTCCCTGGTTTCCGTAACCGCCGCCATAGCCGCCGCCATAGCCACCGCTGTAGCCACCGCCGTAGCCGCCACCGTAGCCACCGCCGCCATAGTGGGAACCACCGCTGCTACCGCCGCCGTACTTACGGGAGTCACGGGTGCCGTTGAAGCGGCCACCGCGTCCACGGCCACCGCCGCCTCTGCCGAAGCTGGACTCGCGCTTGATTGTTTCAAGGAACTGGGGCATTTCTTGGTTGGCCTCCTTGAGAATGTCGACAAGATCACGGACAATGTTCTTGTTGCCTCTGTTGAAGAAGGAGGTGGCAACACCAGTGTTACCAGCACGTCCAGTTCTACCAATACGGTGAACGTAGTCATCGATATCAGAAGGAAGGTCGTAGTTGACAACACGGGTGACATTGGGGATATCCAAACCACGGGCGGCAACGGCAGTAGCAACAAGAATAGGAGCAGAACCGTTGCGGAACATTTCCAAAGCACGTTCACGCTCACGCTGAGTGCGGTCACCGTGAATGGAGGTAGCAGGGAAGTTTTGATAAATCAAAAAGTCGCAGAGCGAGTCGGCCATGCGCTTGGTCTCAACAAAGACAAGGGTAAGACCAGACTCGCCGGAAGACAAGAGGTCCAACAAGGCAGACCTCTTTTCCTCATCCTCGACATACAGCACGGTTTGTGTAATGTTTTCAGAGGTGGAGCCGACACGACCGACAGAAAGGAAAATGTAGTCTTTCAAAAAGTCGCGGGCCAAGACTTGAATGTCATGGGGGAAAGTGGCCGAGAACATGAGAGTCTGTCTGTCTTGAACAGAGGGCATGTCTTCGCCCTCGACAATACGACGGATCTGGGGCTCGAAACCCATGTCCAGCATGCGATCAGCTTCATCGAGAACAAGGTACTTGACGTTGGCAAGAGAAATGCGGCCACGCTCAATGAGGTCGACTAAACGACCGGGGGTAGCGACAAGGAGGTCACATCCACGCTCAATCTGACGGAGCTGCTGGCCAATGTCGGCACCACCGTAGACGACACAAGGACGAACCCAAGAGCGGTAGGCAAACTTGCGAGATTCTTCGTAAATCTGGGAAACGAGTTCACGAGTGGGTGCCAGGACCAAAGCGGTGGGGTACCCTTTTTTGAAGTAGCCCATTCCAGCGTTTGCGGGAAGAGCTGCAGGTCCCTTCTTGAAGGACTCGGAAAGGATGGGGAACAAGAAACCACCAGTCTTACCGGAACCTGTCTGGGCACAAGCCATCAAATCACGGCCGTGGTCAATAATAGGAACGGAGTACTTTTGGACGGGAGTGGGCTTGGTGTAGCGGGCCAAGCTAATGTTGGTGAGCAAATGTTCTTCCAGGGGAGGGCCAAATGTAGTGACGGGCTCGGGGACGTCAGAGCCAGAAGCCTCTACAGGGATGTCGTCGTAGTGGTCAAAGTTGATACCAGTCGACTGGAAGGACGCGTCGTCGGCGGTGCCAAAGAGCTCCAACTCAAGACGAGAGTCGGAAACACCGGGGACGTGCTTGCCATCGACAAACTGGCCCTCGTGCTTAGCACGGTGGCCGCCGCCATAGCCGCCGCCACCGCCGCCCCGGCCGCCACCGTAGGGCTTTCTACCGTAGCCACCGCGACCGCCACGGTATCCGCCGCCGCCGTAGTAGGAGTTATCGTCGTAGCGACGGCCGCCGTAGCCGCCGCCTCTGCTGTAGGAGTTGTTGTTGTATCCGCGGTTCGAGAAGTCACCACCTCCAGTGCGATGAGGTGGGACGTAGGCGCGACGCTCAGAGCCTGCGTTGTTTACAGGCAAGGAGGATCCATTGTTAGTTGCGGTTTCAGACATAACCAGAGATGAAATGAGAGTGTTGGTTGTAGGGGATTGAGAGAAGAAGTAGGATTTCGATTCAGAAGAACCAATTGAGGGTGGAGAAGAGAAGAAACGAGTTGAAATCTTTCGCTGTCGAGTTTTTATATTAAAATTTTTTTGTTTTTGAGTTTGGCCGGGTACGAGCGCTGGTACGGCCATTATGTCATAGTACTCAGCCCTGCCGTTCAGCTCCGGGACCCTGCGTGCTGGCGTTTACTACGTGGTGCTCACATGTTCACGCTTTGTTGTAATATGCCCTTGCCCTTGTAATTGCCATCCGTTGCTTATGTCAGATTCTATCACGTGATATCATGGGCTAGGGGAACATCGTTTTGGGAAATTTCAGCATTTTGTGGCAACGTCCCGGTCAGTACAACAAAATGCCCAAACAGCGCGGCGGGATCGGTCCCGAGCGCGAGCCAGAGCCCAGGCCAGGCCAGGTAAACAAACGACACCTTTTGCGGGCCTGATCCTGGCTTTTTCCAACAAAGTCCACAAGTCCACAAGGCGATATGCTGCGAAATCGAATAGACAACAGCAGCGGCCGCAGTCATGGTGGCAGCGGTAGCGGCAGCGTCAACTGCTCGAGCGTCAAAGTTGAAGCGGTGGAGACAGTCGAACTCAGTCTCGACGAGACACTGGCGCAGAGCGACGGCAAATCAGCGTCGTCTGGGCCCAAAGTGCAGTCCATTGAGCACATGGTTGTAAATGACATGCCATTCAGATCGCGATGGGCATACAAGCTTCGCTACTTTGCTACTAAACGATTTGTGTTTTGTTAGTAACTTATCAGACTGCAAACACGACGAGATCTCAACTAACGCACCACAAACTAGGCCTTGGCGCCCTTCTAGGACTCGCAATTGCGGGATATTACACTGCACAGACGCAGGACATTAGTGGTCTGCTTACAGACCTTTCGCTTGACTCAGTGGTGGATCTAGTCGACGATTTCCGGACCAAGCTTCCGATTGGAATCATCAAGGAGGCACACGACGCGGAAATGGAGCACACGGGCCAAGCGCTTGCCGGCAATCCGTACGAAGTCGGCAACCTAATGCATAAAAACGGATCGCGCGCCAAACACCCCATGGTCCTTATCCCCGGTGTTATATCTACAGGCCTCGAAAGCTGGAGTCTTGAGGGTTCGCCTGAATGCCCCGCCCAGCCATACTTTCGCAAGAGACTATGGGGCAGTTGGTTCATGCTGCGTGCAATGCTGCTTGACAAGCAGTGCTGGCTACAGCATTTGCGACTGGACCCAGAGACGGGGCTGGACCCCGAGGGGTTTAAAATGAGAGCTGTGCAAGGGCTGAACGCAGCTGATTTTTTCATTGCTGGATACTGGATATGGAACAAGATTCTTGAGAATCTTGCAGTTATTGGATATGACCAAAATACAATGACGATTGCCTCCTATGACTGGCGGCTGGCATATCAAGACTTGGAGCGCAGGGACGGTTATTTTAGCAAGCTTAAGTCGACCATCGAAGACAACAAGAAACTCACGGGTGAAAAGACAGTCCTTACTAGTCATTCCATGGGCTCACAAGTTGCATTCTTCTTTCTAAAATGGGTTGAGGCCCCAGGCTACGGAGATGGCGGCGATGGATGGGTCGACGAGTATATCGAGGCCTTTGTCGACATTTCGGGTTCTTCTTTGGGAACACCCAAGGCTATTGTCAGTCTTCTTAGTGGCGAGATGAAGGACACTGTGCAATTAAACGCCATGGCCATGTATGGACTAGAAAAGTTTTTCTCAAGGCGAGAGCGAGCCCTGCTTTTCAGAACGTTTAGCGGGTTTGCAAGCATGTTGCCAAAAGGCGGCGAGGCCATTTGGGGCCACCATGAAAGCGCACCAGACGACGAGGAAGGCACAGACGAAAAGGTTTCGTTTGGCAATTTCATCAGGTTTAAAGAAGCCATGTCAGACCTGTCTGCCAAAAATCTTACTGTCGCAGATAGTATAGAGTATCTGCTGGAGCAAGGGGACGAGTTTTTTCAAAAACGAGTCAAGGAAAATTACTCCTTTGGTTTGGCCAAATCCAAGCAAGAACTAAAAGAGAACGAGCACGATCCAAGGAAATGGACCAACCCGTTGGAGGTGGCTCTTCCCAATGCCCCCAACATGAAGATTTACTGTTTCTACGGAGTAGGCAGCCCAACCGAGCGCGGGTACCTATACAAGGAAGAAGAAGTCAAGACCTCCAACCTGCTCAACGTGTCCATTGTGTCTGGTGACCCCAACGCTGTCGTCATGGGCGAAGGCGACGGCACCATTTCGCTGCTCACCCACACCATGTGCCACCGCTGGCGCCAACCCGGCAGCAAGTTCAACCCAGCCAACATGCCCGTCAAAATCGTTGAAATGGCGCACGAGCCCGACCACCTCGACATTCGCGGCGGCGTCAACACCGCTGACCATGTTGACATTTTGGGCCGCGCGGAACTCAACGAGCTGGTACTGAGGGTCGCTTCGGGGGACGGCGCGGTGGTAAAGGACAAGATTTGGAGTCCGCTGGAAAAGTGGGCGGGCGAAATTGACTTGGGCAGCGATGAGTAGATAGCTGTGGAGGCCAATGCGCTTTACGGTAGCATGCACCCCCACTGGAGTTCTTTTGACGTTTTCTCGGCATACGTTTCAAGCCGAGTTCATTATCG
Organism: Geotrichum cucujoidarum; assembly: GCA_030566025.1. Taxonomy (NCBI): domain Eukaryota; kingdom Fungi; phylum Ascomycota; class Dipodascomycetes; order Dipodascales; family Dipodascaceae; genus Geotrichum; species Geotrichum cucujoidarum. The sequence continues at coordinate 78,501 of JAJMHN010000036.1, read as the reverse complement.
AAACAAGCAGGTTTTGGTACTAATATCATACCATCTACTTAATTGGTCATCTTACGAATATTTAAGTAAACAGCATGGTCCTTCTTTCTTTTCTTTTTGAATCAAGCAATTAAGCAATACGAGTGATTCCTGTTTGACTATCACCTTGTGGTCTAAGTTTGTGCCGTCTTTTCAACAGCAGCTGCACATCTAATATAAAAGTCTCGTTCAAAACCCCTGTGACCACATGCTCAAGTATGCCTCTGAAGGAATATGGCTCTTCTACATAATCTTTGATGTTTTGCAGCTTGCACCATGTGTCTAACGGGCGAGGCTTAATACTGTTCCACTCAGGCAAGTTTTGAAAATGAAGCTTGGGTCTAAACTGTATCGTTTCCAATGACGTGCCTTGTTCCAATATGTGGCTTTCCAACCAATGCCATGGGAGTCCATTTAAGCCGTCTTCTGCGTGGTGGTAGATCAAATGCCGCATTTGGCGGGCATTGGCTACCACGATTTGAAACGAAAAGTTGCTGTCATGAGCGAAATCTGTTTTCATATCGCAGTGGTAAAACTCCATTCGTTTGATGCGGGAAAAATAACTTGGTAATTTGGACTCGCAGGGGACATTGCCGTCAGAGTCGCGAATGATGAGATTTTCCATTTGAGGGCTAGTGGTCACAAAGTGGTCAAGAATGGTTTCAATGTGCGTCCATTTGCACTGAATAAGAGCCAGTGTTTTGAGGTTGCGGAAAACTGGAAGCCATGATACCTGTGCTGGACAGTCACACCGACACCCAAATGCTTCGAAAAAAGTAATGCAGTCAAAATTGTCGTAAGATTTGAAAGAATCAATGTTGGAAACTGGCCATGAAAGTTTGTACAAATTCGGGGGAACCGAACGTTTTTTTTCAACGAGCGGTTTTGCAGTCTCTCCGCAATCACTAGGGCAGCGATAACAACATACACTTAGTTCTTGCAGCTTTGAAAGATTTGTGATCAATACTGCAGCCTGGGCTGGGCCAAAAGTCTTGCTTTCAGGCGAGCCATGCTCCGAACGACTTACAGAATATATTGAAATCCGTTTCAAATGAACTAGCCTGGCCAGCATTTTGCAAAACTTCCTTGGGAGACTGAATTCAAAATCCACCATTTCAATCATGACAGTTTCAATGACCAGATTCTGCCATTGACGCCATGACTTGTGGAATTTGGCAAGGAACCGGTGCAATTCATTTTCACTAAAATGCTCTAAGTTGAGATATGTGTGCACTTTGAGGGAATTATAGTGCGTTTTGATTTGATGAATAACAGATGCGAAGCTGTTGGTAATGGGAACTGCGTATCTAACGTTGGTGTCCATATAATATAGAGGATTTAGCACGTTGAGTGTGACTTCTTTCAAGGATCTCATTTTGGGCAAGCATTTAGCCAACCGCTTGGAGTGCGGAACACCTCTTGGATTGAATGACAAATTGAGGTGTTGAACATACTGTAGCGCGTCTGATATCATTTCCTTGTAACTTGCAACAATGTAGAATGCCGGTTTCCAAGAAAAATTCATCAGAGAGCTGTACCACTCTGCACAAAGGCTTCTCGTGTTGAAGTCATATATTGAACGTCTAGGTAGGAAATAACTTCCGGGCCCCGAGTAACACGCATCTTTAGCGCGGTAATCCTCCTCATACGTCAACTCGCGCGTGCCGTACCTCCAAATGTATTCCAAGTACTTGTCGCTGCGTTCCATGGGATAACAGACCCATGACTTGAAAACGACGGGATAAACCAATTCTTTGAGGCGCTTGCAAGTATGCGCCAACGCCAGAAGATCGGGATAGTTTTTTATTTCGGTCCATGTTTCCAGGCGAGAGTAACCCACGGGAGCCTTTCCAGTGCTAGTTTTTGCCTCCTCCCGGAGAAGCAAGAGGTAGTGTAGGATATGGCCGACAAGTTCGGTAGGGAGCGTGTGAATCATTATCCAAGTACAAGCCTGGGCCTGGCTTTGATGGGTAGGTGTGTTATAAACAGGAGACTCGACCAGCATTTTATAGTAGTTGGATGCTAGGTCGACCAAACAATGGTTTCCTGGCTGTAAAGACCCCGCGATGATGATGCAGCATCAGAGTTTCGTCAAGTGCGAACGGCCTTCCTCCCAATAACCCATTCTAATACTTCCATTTCCAAGAAACCCAAACTCATTCTTTCTTCCTCACACTTTTATTAGCCATGGAAGCCTTTGAGAATCCAATACTTGACTATCGCATTTTTGACTTTTCCGGCGTGTCATGAGCTACCTGATTTTGGCAACTGTTACATATTTGAATATAGAAAAGAGTTTGAGATGCGTCCCTTTGCTTTCGACCTAGTACCACAGAGATACGGCCTCGACCGGTCGCCAGACCAGGTCCTAGCAGTCGAGATAATAGTGAGATTTTTGTAACATAATTTTTATTTCTCTGAGGTCCAAGTATTTCAATCTATTTACTCTGGGGCTGTTACGCCGACACCTCGCGTTGGCTTACATGGTAGAGCCCGTCAGCTTAGGCTGGCTCCAACGATCTCAGGAGAGGTCAAGTAGTTGCTCGTACACAATGCAGACACTAGACTCGATGGAACTATAAACTGTTAATTTTGGACCTTGGAGCTTGTCGGCAGTAGGTTTGAAGAATCTTTTGCCGGCACGTCGGCCGTTTTTCCATTGAGCGCACGGACAACCTCAACCAGCCCATAATTTTGAACCGCCGCGACCCCCGCAGACCTTGAGCCAAGGCGCAAGTGCGGTCTCCTCTCTACTAAATATATGCCGAAGTAGTTTTGCTCGTAGTTTGGAGTGCAATGTTGGCCTAGTCCAGCGCGGCATTGTTTTGGCCTCGGCGGTTGGGCCTTTATGTGGGGTAGCGATTTACAAACGAAATACCCGAGACTTTCTCAACTACAAATACTGGATTATTTCCATGAAATTTTTTTTATTTAATTCAAAAACTACAAATCCTACTTGAACAATTACAATGAACCGCCTTTCTCATGTTGCCGCGGTGGTGGCCGGCCCCACCTCCGACGTTGTGCACGACGGCAAGAGCTACAACACTGAAACCGAGCCCAAGACGCTGTTGCAGCAGGAGCGCGCCAGCTCCACCACCAACACGCGCGAAATCACCTACTACTTGGACGGCGGGCAGGCCAAGACGGAGTACTTGGAGCACCTCATGCAGCTCATTGCGCGCAACCCGGTGTTCAACAATGACGATTTCTATGACTTGACCAAGGACCAGATCCGCGAGCAGACGCTGGCCCGGGTTGGCGCCATTAACGACATTTTGGACACGGCGGACGATGAGGACACGGCGGTGCGGTTCTCGGTTGCGAGCATTGCTTGCCCGAGCACCATTACGCGCATTGGCGTGCACTTTTTCTTGTTTGTGAGCTCGGTCAAGACACTGGGCCGCCCAAGCAGGTCGAATACTGGCTCGGCCAAGGAGCGGGCAAGCTGCGCCGGTTCTTTGGATGCTTTGGCATGACGGAGGTCGGCCACGGTTCCAACGTGGCTGGCCTTGAGACCACTGCGACCTTTGATGAAAAGACGGACGAGTTTGTCATCAACACCCCGCATCTCGGCGCGACCAAGTGGTGGATTGGCGGCGCCGCGCACACGGCCACGCACACGCTGTGCTACGCGCGGCTCATCATCAAGGGCAAGGACCATGGCGTCAAGCAGTTTGTCGTTCCGCTCAGAGACCCCGAGTCGTTCACTCTCAAGCCCGGCGTGGCCATTGGCGACATTGGCAAAAAAATGGGCCGTGACGGTGTCGACAATGGTTGGATCCAGTTCACCAACGTGCGCATCCCGCGCCAGTTCATGCTCATGAAGTTTGTCAAGGTCGACCGCCAGGGCAAGGTCGAGGAGCCCTTCATGTCGCAGCTGTCGTACGGCGCGCTGATTGGCGGCCGCGTCACCATCTCTGCGGACTCGTTTCAATATTCCAAGCGGTTCTTGACAATTGCCATTCGCTACGCCGCCATCCGCCGGCAGTTTGGCACCAAGCCCGGCGAGCCCGAGACCCGTTTGCTGGACTATCCGTACCACCAGCGACGCCTCATGCCGCGCCTTGCACTGTGCTACGCCATGAACGCGGCAACGTCCGAGCTCAATGACATTTACTACAAGGCCATGGCGCAGCTCAAAGCCACAGACCCCAACGACCGCGCCAAGCTCGACATTGCCGTTGCCGACATTAAAGAGCTCTTTTCGCTCTCTGCGGGCATCAAGGCCTTTTGCACCTGGCACACGGCCGAGATCATCGACGAGTGCCGCCAGGCCTGTGGTGGCCACGGGTACTCGGGCTACTCTGGGTTTGGCCAGGGTTACAATGACTGGGTCGTGCAGTGCACCTGGGAGGGCGACAACAATGTGCTGACGCTGTCTACAGGCCGCTCGTTGATCCAGTCGGCGCTCGCGCACAAGAAGGGCCGCCAGGTCGGGTCTGCCGTTGAGTACATTACCCGTGCGCAGAAACTCGCTGACTGCAAACTGGGCAACCGGTCGCTGACGGACCCCGAGGTGATTGTCGAGGCGTGGGAGGCCGCAGCTGCCAACGCGCTGAGCAACTCAACTACACTGTACGAGCGTGCTCTTGCGGCCAACGGTGGTAACGTCGACCTGGCGTTTGAGACTGTGTCGCAGCAACGGTTTGAGTCTGCCCGCATCCACACGAGGCTCTATCTCGTACGTGCCTTGTTTGCTCGCATTGCCAACTCGTCTGCCCTAGCCAGCACCAAGCCTGTTCTCTTGCAAGTGGCCACGCTCTTTGGTCTATGGTCCATTGAGCAAGACAGCGGTCTGTTTATGCAGTCCGGCTACTTGAACGCCAGTGACATTCGCGCCGTGACCGCGCTTGTTGACGAGTACAATGGCCGTGTCCGGCTGCACGCCATTGCCCTCACGGACGCGTTCAACCTCAGCGACTTTTTCATCAACTCGCCGCTCGGCCAGTACGACGGCGACGTGTACAAGGCTTACTTTGAAAAGGTCACGGCGCGCAACCGCAACAAGGCGTCCAAGGCGCCCTACTACGAGTCTGTACAGAAGCCGTACTTCCACAGGGCCGCGGATGCCGCCGTGGACCCTAAAGCCCTGGAGTAAAAAGGGTGTAACTCTGTAGCTTTGTCAAATAGCTTCAAGTCCATAGTAATCAATAGTCATCAAGTAAGTTCTGGAGAGTCACGCTGGTCGGGGTCCAATGCTGAATAACGCGCACGCTGCCATTGGTTGGGCGATGCTGACCTGAACTTCAAAAAAGCGTTTGTGTTTGTCAGAATTTCAGAAACCGCGTTTTACTTAGTCAGTCGAACCGGTCTGACAAGATTCAGAAGACTCGGAAGCGGCCAATGGGCGCGGTGGTGGAGTCAGCGAGGCCGCTCAGGGACCTTGCCAGTCGCGTGCGCAGAGTTGGAGGTGCAGTTCGACCGCCAGGACTTGGCTGTAGAGTCCAGACCTGTTCACGGAGTAGTTGGTTGTTGCTCGGACAGGACTGGCGCCGGTGCTCTGCTCGTGCCGCTCTTCTGGCTCGTGGTCCGGTCTGGGGTCGGTCTGGGGTGCCGGTGTTTGGGGTCCGCGGGGGCCGGTACCGGCGGTTGTGCCCGGGTTCGGTTACTCAGCAAATTACAAATCTTTTTTTTTTTTTTTTTTTTTTTTTTTTTTTTTTTTTTTTTTTTTTTTTTCTTCGCTGCTCTTAAACCCTGCGATTTCCTCTTTCTTTTCCCTTCCACGCAGAACTCTCGCAACTCCAACCCGCAACAACCATGCCCACTAAAGAAGACCAGATCCTGCTCATTCTCAACGGCCAGATCGTCCAGAGCCCGGACGCCGTGCAGACGCTGGTGGCCCGTCTGGAGGCCGCGGGCGACGTGCACAGACAGGTGCTGGATAGAGTCACAGGCGGCATGGCCAAGCTGCCCGCAAACACCTACTCGCTCATCCATGTCGCCCCCGAGGTCGAAGGTCAGCCGCTACGTCTTGACGCAAAGACTCTCGACGCCTTTGCCAACTCTCTCGCTCCCTCGGGCCGTCTCGAGGGTGCCCTTGATTTCAAGAACCAAAAGATGGATGCCATCATGGCTGGCCTGATCGAGTCGGGCGAGTCCTACGTCAAGCCCGCCGGCCAAACCGCCCAGACATCGATACCTCGCCGGTCGACGGCAGCAACGACGAACGGCTCGGCCAAGAAGATGCCCATTTTCAAGAAACTCCAACCACAGCAACCCCCCACCGACAGCCGGAAGCGCGACTCGGCCGCCAGCGGCATTGTCAAGCTCTCGCTAGCCGACCTGGACGACGACGACGACGACGACCTCGTGGACGAGAACAGTCTAGTGGCCGGCAGCATCTCGACGCCCATCATTGTGCCCCCACAGTGCCAGCCCACAAACGGCAAGAAGCGCCGCAAGGCATGCAAGGACTGTACCTGTGGTCTCAAGGAACTCGAGCTGCAGGAAGAAGAGGCCCAACGGGCCAAGCAGGGCGACGTCGTGACGCTCAACCTCGAGGAGGAGATTGATTTCACCGTCCCCGGCAAGACCGGCGGCAGCTGCGGCAGCTGTGCCCTAGGTGACGCTTTCCGCTGCGACGGCTGCCCCTACCTTGGCCTGCCGCCCTTCAAGCCCGGCGAGATTGTCAACATTGGCGCCATGAAGGACGACTTCTAGCCGTCTCGCCCCGCCTACATAGCATGTATTTATTTATTAGAAAAAATCAAGTGACATTATAAATCAGAGGTGCTCTCATACTGACCTAACCACACCTAGTAAATGTAAACCTCCACCAACTTTGCATCACCAACCGCCCAACCCACAAACCATGCTCACCACACTCGCACGCTCCACGGCCGCCCGTGCGGCCCGCCACACACCTTCCTACACCTGCCGCCGCGCTCTTTCCTACTACTCTCTCTTTCCCAAAACCTTCCCTTCCGGCGGCCCACCCAACTCGCCCTTTTCCCTACCTTCTGTGGCCCAGCTCCGCCAGGAGTACCTCCAGCTCCAGGCCCACGCGCACCCAGACAAGCTCGGCTCCACCGCCACCGACGCCCAGCGCACCCGCGCCGAAGCCCATTCCTCTCTACTCAGTGTCGCGTTCCGCACGCTGACGGACCCGCTCCGCCGCGCGCAGCACATTCTCGCCGAGCGCCACCCGGCCGGCGACCCGCTCGGCGAGGACGCCGCGCAACAGGGCGTCGACGACGAGCAGTTCTTGATGGATGTGCTCATGGCGCGTGAGGGCATTGAGGACGCGGCCTCCGCGGACGAGCTCGAGGCGCTGCTGGCCGAGAACAAGCAAAAAGTCGACGAGACCGTTTTGCAGCTGGAAGAGGCGTTTGGGGCCGACGAGCTTGACAAGGCAAGAGTACTGACCCAGAAACTGAGTTACTGGACTGGCATTGAGCGCCAGATCCAGGACGCCATTGAGCATTTCAACTAAGAAAAAGAGTCTTCTTTTTTTTTGTATATAATTTATAAAGAACAAGAATTGTACATATCTACGCATTACACTCGCTCGGCGCCCGAGAGCCGCACAGCAGCGCCGTACTTTTGCAGCTTGGTGAGCAGCGCGTCGCCGTGCTTGACGAGCTCCTGGTACTGCGCGTTCTTGTTGTCGGGCCGGTTCGTCACGATGATGCCGTTGACGCGGTCAATGACGCAGTTGAGCTTCTTGTTGGGGATGAACTTGCTGAGGTCCGAGTCCAAGAATGCCACGGACACGCCAAAGGCGTCGGCCATGCTCTTGAGCGACAGCGTCTTGTAGGACTCGAGCAGCTGCGCGTAGGCCTTGCGGCGCATCTCGCGGATAAAAAAGCTCGAGTGCGGCGCCAGGTAGGGGCTGGTCTTGAGCGCCTCCTTCTCGACGGTGGCCAGGGCTTTGAAGTAGGTCTCGTACTCGCAGGTGTACAAGCTGTTGGTGAGCACGGTGATGGGCTCGAGAGAAGGTGTGGTGGGAAGGAGACCCAGCACCTCGGGCGAGTCCACCACCTTGCGCTTGAGGTCGACGCGCTCAAGGCTGAACGCTCCGGCCAGCACCGCGTACTTGGCGACCTCCTCGTAGTTTGTGATTTCAGTCGAGGTGAACGTGCTGAGTGAGTCAATGAGCAGCTGCGCGGCCTCCTCGAACCGGCGCACCGAGAGCAGGTGCAAACCGCGGTAGGTCTTGAATCGGTTGCGGCGCTCCCAGTCGCCACCGCGGTCAATGAGCAGCTTGACGGCCTCGAGCTCGCGGCCCACAAACGCCTTGTCGTCAAAGAAGAAGCCGACGCGGATAATGGTCAGCAGCAAGTCAATCTTGCCGCCGCTGCCAGAAGTCAGGTCGTAAGCCTTGCGCAGCGTGAACACGGCCTTCTCGCGGTCCCCCACGGTCGCGTAGTACTCGCCGAGCTTGGTCCAGCCCTCAGCAATGGCGAGCTCCTCCTCATCCTCCTCAGCCTGCTTGATCTCGGCCTCAATCTCCTTGACCCTTTCGCTGTTCTTCTTCGCCAGCCTCTCAAACGCGGCCTCGTCCCACTTCAGCAGCTTGCTGTTGTGCTCCGTGTGCAGGTGGTAGTAGAGCGGCGCCATGTCGTTGGCCTCGATCTCGGCCAGCAACTTGTCGGCAATGGCGGCGTGTTGCGACGCAAACGCGGGCGACTGGAGCTGGAAAATGAGCTCGGAGACGCGGTAGTCAGGAATTGTCGCAATGACGGTCGACGCGCTGTCGGAGGCTTTAGGAATGGCGGACATGATGTATGGGGTTGGTGGTTGATGTGAATGGTGATGGTTGTAGCAGTGGCGATTGTGTACTTGTGCCATATTATGAATGTCAGGGCAAGGGTTGCACGGCTGACCGGGTCAGCAATGGACTTGAAATATTAGACCACGGACTGTCGCTACTGAAGTCATGGCACTTATATAGAAAAGATGCTGGAGCCGTTGGATGTGTTGAGGCTTCTGAGGGTAGCTTTCTAGTTTAGATGTGTGGTGTTGAGTCTCTGGGTCAGGCATAAGCGCGTCGTAACGAGGAATAGTCAACAACAATCGAAATGCTACACCAATATTATTTACCTAGAATAGAACTGAATAATATGTTTTGAAAAGTCCTTTTTCAATCCAAATCAAGATTGAATCAAATAAAGATTTTTCAAAAGTTTTTGCAGTTTCCATGTTGGGGGTGGCATAGGCCACCAGTTTAGCTCCCATAACTCAACAACGCGGTTGAGATCTCGTTGTTGACTCGACCTGCAGCCGAACAAGGCCGATGGCACGCGCAATTGGCTACTCGTTTCGTGTTGGGCGCCCTCATGGGTGCACATGTGCTTGCGCTGCCCGAGCTGCGATCCCCGCGGCGTAGCGCGCACAAGCGATCGGGCAATCTGGCAGGCAACAAAGAGATGGCGACCTCGATTCGATTTGCAGTTTGCCGGTCACAGAACCTTCCGTGCAGGCGGCAGATCTAGCGACAACGTAAACACGCAGCGAAGGTGTGGCCGTGAACTGCCAGAGCCTGTCGAGTGCAGAGCCCAGTCTCGAGGTCATGGACTTTGGGTCGTTTGACAGTCTGGTCCAGAGCATTTGAATAGCATCAATGTTCGCCGCGGCTAAAGACCAATTGGGCTGCTGCACGGCCGAACTGAGGCTTCTGCGGTGTTTGAGCGACCCCGGATCAGAGTTTGGCAGGCAGTTCCTGGTTCCTGTCGCTTGTTTTGGCGCTGATGCGGTTTGTTTACATTTGTGACGCCCAAACAAGCAACGCGAATATGGACAAGAGCCCGCAACCACTCCAACTTTGCCCGCTGCGACGACGCTTTGTCTGGCCATGTAAACACTGATCTCGGGTATATAAATCTGCCCGTGCGCGCCCTGGCCGTGATCGTTTAATAGCCCATTCATGCGGGCCTCGTTTCATGTTTGATTAAAATATAATAGAACGTTCAAAAAATTAAGGCCAATTTCTGCCATGTCCGCCGTGCTCTCCTCGCCCGCTGCCACCTACACCTCCTCCTCCAAGCGCCGCTCTGTCCGCTTCGACTCCAAGAAAGAGTACATTCTGGATCCCGTGCGAACGTCCCACTCCCGCTCGTCGTCAGGCTCGTCGTCCTCGTCCCTAGACTCCTCCACCTCCTACCGTGCGCCGTCGGCCCTCCACCAGCCCGTCCCGCGCCGGCACCTCAACCTGCGCTCCGTGCCTGCCGACAGCAGAGCCAGCTCGGATGCGCCGCCGCTGCCGCCACTCTCCTCGCTCCAGACCACCGCCCAGATCAAGGAATCCCTCCGCCGCCCGCTCGACCGCCTCGACGACCTGCCCACCCTGCTCGTGTCCTCGGTAAGTCCACCTTGAAATTCTATTCCAGGCTGGGAATAATGCACTCGAACATATTTCCCAGCGGTCCATTCCACGCCCGCCCATTCCACTTGCCCCCATCTCCATCGCGATCCCACCCTTCCTCCTTGCTCCAGACGCTGCTTCCGCTGCTACTGCTGCTGTCGCCACTCTTCGCCGTGCTTGCTAGGCCTCCTATTTTTAGAACCACGCTTGCTAATGTTGTAGAACACCACCAACTCTTCCCGCCCTCCTCATCGCATTCATTCTTCCTCCTCCCGCTACTCCTCCTCGCCCGAGACGGTTCCCTCCTCGCCAGACTCGCTGCAGCGCCACAAGAACTCGTCCGCCCGGCCCGCTGCGTTTGGCCACGCCCGGCACCGCTCCCTCCAGGTCGACTTCCCGCGCTACGCATCAGCTTCGCCAGAAAAGACATACCACGCTACAGCACTACCCTCATCAACAGCATCTACACCTCGTCACCCCAGGTCTTCACCGATCCGTCTCTCTATGCCACCACCGCAACCACAGCCTGAGCAGCAGCACTCGTCCGACCTGGCCACGGTACAGGCACTCCTGGGACCCGAGATCACGGCATGGTCTTTCTCAGACAGTAGCTTCCAAGCCGCGCTTGAACTGCGCACCGAGCAGGAACGCACGCGCCAGGAATACTACCGCCTTGAAATACGGAAAAAGACCAGCGAGCTGCTCGCCGACGCCATGCGGTACAACATCCCGCCCAGTTTGATGCCTCTTTTATTCAACGACCCCGAGCACACGGACGCAAATCATCAACCTTCTTATGCATACCCTCCCCAGCATCCCGTCCCCACATCGTCCTTCCCTTCATCTAGCAAAAACGTGCCCTACGATGCCTTGGGCCTGAACCAGAGCTCGCCCGGCCACCACCGCAACATGTCAATGCCGCAACAGCCCACCATCATCCAGTCAGAGTACCAGCTGCGCCAGCAACCACCACCGCCTCCTCCTCAACACCCCCGGCAAAAGTTCCGCCCTACGCACGGAAGCCACGCCAGCATGTCGGCTATCCCCAGCTACCCTTCACAGTCTCCTGCCTACCAACGGCAGTGGCATCCCGCGCCTTATCTCGCTCCGCCGCCCGCCGTCAACAGCCAGGCCAACGCTGAGCACCCGGGCACTGGCATGCATCACCTCATCCAGTTCCATCACTGGCAGCCCAACCAACCCAAGCCCTCGCCGTCACCCAAAAAGGAGTCATCAGGCGACTCGGAGGAAACCCAATCGGCCAAACGCCGCCGCAGCAGCATCATCAACACTGCCGCCGACCGGTCCTCGTCGCCCACGCCCAAACCGCGCGCCGAGTCAAGCGCGTCGAGTATGGCACAGGCCAGCGCAGCGGCACACTCGAGGCGCCGCAGCATGCACCAGCGGCACAAGAGCGAAACGGCGCTGCCGCGTACCAGCGAGCTCTCGCCCACGTTTAACTTCCCGCCCAATAGCAATAGCACTACGACCACCGCCAACTCGAGTAAAAGCTCCTCGTCGGCTGCAGAAGGCACGGCAGAGGGCGACGACGTGACTATGTCCGAAGCGCCGCACCAGGAAGAACAGCGCCGCGACAAACAAGGGGTACACTTTATGATCTCCGACCATGCTAAAAAGTAAAGCGCTCGCTTAGTGTGGACGATCCTTTCCACGTGCCGCCCGGTATAGAAGAAATGCTCTTTGATATCCGAACCAGGCAAAGGAAGGGTCTGACAAGCACAGAGTCTCGATATTTATAACGAGCCCGCCTCAGGCTCTTTAACAATTCTGATTGTATTAGTAGTATTCCTTTTCTCTTTTTTGATTCATTTTTTTTACGGTACGGAAATGCAATAATACATTAATAAATAAACACTCTAATTAGCCTACTGTTGTTGTTGTTGCTGTTCATGCTCGGCAATGGCCTCGCGGGCAGCGGCCTCCAGCTCGGGGATTTCCAAACCGACCATGTCCTTGTCCAGCACGACTTTGTGCACCTCGTGGGCAAGGCCACGCAACACATTGTCGTTTGCAAATTGGACCCACGCGCAGTAGTCATTAACCCAGATGCGACTATAAATGTAGTAAGGGTCCGTGGTGTCGAGCCGTTTCTTGACCGCGAGCAGCGTTTGCAGGACCCGGCGCTTGCCGAGGCGGAGGCAGGCGTAGACGTCGTCAACGCACTTGGCGGCAAGGTCCCAATGGCGGTAGAGTGGGAAGGAAAGAGCGCGGGCAAGGCAGGACCGTAGAATGGCGTCGCAGGAGTCAAAGTTGTCGTCAAGAGCGGCCAGCAATGGGCACAGCTTGCAAATGGTCCAAGCAGACTCAACAGTGGGGTCGTCCTGCGTCGACCGAATGTCGTAGCAGGCCGCGAAAAGTAAACCAACCAGACCAATATAGGTTCGGCGTGGGTTGGAGAGCATGTAGGTCTTTTTGGGGAGCTGCAGCATTGCCTCGCGTTCCGCCTCCGTGAACTCCACAGCGGTAGGCGCAGCAGTCTCGCCGCTTTGCTTGAGCTTTTTAAACTCTTTTTCAAACGGGCTCTCCCATGCCACCAAGTCTGCAATCTCGGGGTTGTCAAAGGTGTCGCCGAGGTAGTAGTCTGCGTCAAAGGCAAGTAGTTCAAGCTGCTCACGGAAGGCGGTGCGGGCTCCGGGGACACTTTTCTCGGGCTCCTCGATTTCATTGGCGTCGTTACCGCCTTGAGCTAAAGCAACGCCCATGTCTCCCGTGTACGCGCGGTTGAAGCCGTACTTGGCACCGGTGGTTAGAAGCTCGTCGTCGTTGTCATTGTCCTCGGCGCGGCCGGGGTCGACTTGTGAGACTTCCCATGAAAACTCTTCGGCCTCACTTTGAAGCTTGCTGAAATAAGCGTCAATGTCCTCGCTTTTGGCGCCTTCTGCAGGCATGTCCATCTCCTGGATCAATGGGCCGCCGGCGGAAGATTGTGCAGGCTGGTGGTCCGGGTTCTTTTCACGCGCCAGCAGTTTTGAGACCAGGTCCAGGTCTTCAAACTCCTGGCCCTTGGTCTCCTTTGTAATTGAAATCTTGATGAGACACTCGCCGGCGTCATAAGTCGATGTGCTTTTCAGGGACTCGTCTTCGACGCATCGTTCGTCTTCGTCGTTGAGCAGGGCGCCGGGGAACCGCAGTCGTAGGTAGTACGGGTTGAGCGAAAAGACAAACAGCTGTCCCTCAACCTGGAACTCGACCGACCCCGTAGTCGACCGGATGTGCGGCGTCTTGAGCGTGATGTAAACGCGCGACTCGTCCTGTGATAGTGTGAATCTTGGTGTGATCATTGTTGTAGTTACGGAGAGTTGAAAAAAAAAAAAAAAAAAATCTCGTTGGGAGAAAAGAAATGGAAATTTTTCACTTCCTCCGACGACCGATCATCAACTAGCACAAATGCCAGCCGCCACCAGCCCGCAAGACACGCCAAAGCCCCGCCGCCGGTTCGTAGGGCGCAAAGTCGCCGAGAGCGCTGCTCCACAAACAGAGAGTTCCGATCCTAGCCAGGACAGTTTGGTGGCTGCAGCTTCAAGTAAGTTTGTTGCTGTCGTCGTTGACTTGCTTTTACTAACAGAGCCAAGAACCCCGGGCAAGCCGGTTTGTGAGCCAGATCCCAGCAGACATTTTGAACGACGAGGAGCTGAATAAGGCAATAGCTATTCTACCGTCGAACTACAATTTCGAGATCCACAAGAGCGTTTGGCACATTCGCAAATCCAACGCCAAGCGAGGTGAGTGAAGAGACCTTATCGCCTTGCTACAGTAAGGTACTAACTGTGTTTAGTGGCACTGCAAATGCCAGAAGGCTTGCTTATTTATTCGTGCATTATTTCCGACATTCTTGAACAGTTTTGCAATGTCGAGACCATTGTAATGGGCGACGTGACGTACGGCGCCTGCTGCATTGACGACTTTTCGGCCGTGGCGCTGGGCTGCGACTTTCTCATCCACTACGCCCACTCGTGTCTCGTCCCTGTCGACGTGACCAAGATCAAGGTGCTCTACGTGTTTGTGACCATCTCGATCGACACGGAGCACCTTGTCAACACGCTCTCGCACAACTTTGCGCGCGGCAGCAAGTTGGCGCTGGTCTCGACCATCCAGTTCAACCCCGTGATCCACGAGATCCAGGCCCGCATGCGCGTCAACGGCATCGAGACCGCCACGCCCCAGATCATGCCTCTCAGTAAAGGCGAGGTCCTCGGATGCACGAGCGCAAGGCTCGCCAAAAACCACAAGCAGAGCAAGACACCAAACCCGGCCGACGGGTCCGAAGGCTGGGACGCCATTGTGTACATTGGCGACGGGCGGTTCCACCTCGAGTCCGCCATGATTCACAACCCCGAGCTGCCCGCCTACAAGTACGACCCATACTCGCGCAAGTTCACGCTCGAGGAGTACGACACGCAGGAGCTTGACACGGCCCGGCACGCGGCCATTGCCGAAACCAAGAACGCGCGCAAGGCCGGGCTCATCCTCGGCGCGCTGGGCCGCCAGGGCAACACAGCAACGCTCGACATGCTTCGCGCCAAGTTCGCCGCCCGCGGCATCGAGACCGTCCAGGTCATTCTCAGCGAGATCTTTCCGCAAAAGCTCGCCCAGTTCCACGATGTCGACTTTTGGGTGCAGGTGGCTTGTCCCCGGCTCAGCATTGATTGGGGGTACGCGTTTGCGGCGCCGCTGCTGACGCCGTACGAGGCCATGGTGAGCCTCGGCGAGGAGGAGGACTGGACGAAGAAGGGGTACTACCCGATGGACTACTACGCCAAGGACGGCTACGGCCGCGGCAAGCAGCCCACAAGAGAGTAGGCGAACCATTGCATGGCCGAGTGCGTTGAGTTGCCGACATGTCCACGTGACCACCACTACCGCTGATTGGCTCACCTCGCGTTAACCTTTTTCTCTCTCCAACCGAAAAAAAAAAACCAAAAAACCGCAGTGTTTAAGCTTATTTTTTTAACTTCAAAACGGTTTTTTACTTTGACCATGGACACGCGAAAAAAAAGGGAAAATACCGCACACTTATTTGTTTCTTAAATTTGACATTGGTGATGATGGAGGAAACAAACAGAAAATGGACGTTGAATTGAAAGGGAAAAAAAAAAGGTTGGGTTAGAAAAGGCGGTTGATGGACAGGCACGCGGGAACTGGAAGATCTAAAAGGGGTTTTTGGCAAAGAAATGAACTGGAGTTGATTGGCTTGAGATTTGGTGTAAAATTAAGCGAATAGGTTGTTACTGGATACCGTTACAAGCTTGATTGGAGTTAACATGTTAAGATAATAGAAATATCATGAGATGATTGGCCTTGTAATAGACCAATGCATGTTTATATGAGTCTTGTTCATTAATGACTGGAACTAAAACTGGATTGGTACTCCTCTGTTGTTTTGTCGTCTCGCTAGGTTTAGAAGTCAATCCTCTGCTCTCCGTTGGCTTGCACTCCATATTCTAGTATAGATTCAAGTCGCTAGTTGTTCAATTTGTTTGATGGATTTATTAGTATACAGGTATATTTGCAAAGAACTCTTTCTAAAATGACAAAGTGTGTATGATATATTTTCCCCCCCTTTTGCTTGTTTAACCCAGGATTGGCAGGTCGGTAAAGCCGTGGTAGGCGAGCATTTCCTGGTAGACCATGGAGTACCACTGCAGGACCTCCCACTGGTCACAGTTGCGCTCGCAGTGAGAGGTGGCCGAGGGCTTGCGTGTCGTGAAATGCACAAACACGGCCTCGTCCCACAGCATGTCCCACTCCTTGCGGTGGTAGTGCTGCATGACGAGGTTAAAGTTGTACTTGTACGGCAGACCAAAGTACCGAAACTTGTAGTAGTTGTTGAGGAACGCTTGGTCAGCGTCGTTGGGCGAGTGCATCTTGGGGTCCGAGACGGCCTTGAAAAGAGAGCGGAACTCTTCGAGGTTGGGCCGAATGACAATAACACCCGAGTTGAACTTGTTGTCGGTCAAAATGTTCCACCACACGTCGGGCGAGGCGGCAATGTCGCCGGGGACTTGCAGCAGCTCGCTGAACGAACCCTTGCAAAGAACGTCGGCGTCAATAAAGACGATTTTCTCGTACTGGGTCCACGTCCAAATGTGCAGCTTGTTGAGGTTGTGACGGTGCCAAGAGCGAATGTCGGAGGTGTCGACATTGTCAAACTCGAGCTCCTCGGCAACCTGGACCTTCCAGCCGACCTGCTCAAAGCGGGTAATGTTTTCTGCCGAGACACCATCTTTACCCTCTGTGCGCACAAGCAGAATGAGCTCGGCGTCCATGGCCTGCAGGTCATTGTACTTTTGAATAGAGTAGGCCAGGTTGAGGGCAAGACCGGCAAAGGACGCCGTCTGGACCGAGGAGGTGATGGCGTAGCGGGGCTGGTGCTTGATGGTGTTGTATTCAAAGGGCACGACGTGCGTCTTGGGCGAGGAGAAGCTGTACGAGGGCACGTAAGCCGACAGCGAGTCGCGCAGCTTGGTGACGGAGCCGGGCGAGCTGTAGAGCGGGATGGACACGAAGAAGAGCACGAGCAGCGCCAGCAGCGGCAGCAAACACGTAGCCCGCAGATATCTCATGGTGTCTGTGTATGTGTTTTATGGAGTGGACGTGAAGTGGACAGGATCACAGGAAAAAAGGGAGGTTTTGCAAAAAGAACATTTGTTCAGAAAAAGAACGGAGCGGCTGCCGTCGTTGCTTTTGCCAAACCACGGTTTATTTAAGCTAGGAAATAGACTAAGTGGGTGCTGTTTGGGGCATGGTTTAGGCGTGGTTAATGTGACAGCTGCACGGTGACGAGTTGGGTCAGCGGCAGCAGCTCAAAAGCCGGGCCCAAGGCGCGTAGATTGTTTAGATAGGGAGGTACTGCAGAAGCGTTTGGTTTACAAGTGCGTTGGAGTTGGTAGAAGAAACAGCGAATGGGCAAGGCAAGGTCGCAAGTCGCACAAGGGACGGCTGGCATTTAAGCGCGGAAATAGACTGGGAAATAAGCACCAAAAGCGAAGTGGAGAGCGCGCGCTAACTTAGTGACCAAGCGCTGAGTAAGGGCCCAAGGGGTTGTTTACTACAGTCTACTGGCTAACTCGTGGTTAAGCGTGGTTTGCGAGATGACGTACTCACTTTTGCAGTGGTGGAAAGCGGCAGTGTGGTTTGGCTAACTCACGGTTACCCTGCCGCAGTGATTTAACGTAGGTACCTCCCAGTGCAATGTGGTTAACAAGTGGTTAATGAGTGGTTACGTGTGGTTAGCGATGGGTCTTGGCGACGGGTAACAGGAATAAACTTGATAAATTTGCGTGTCTGGAATGGACACCAAAGCGTTGAAAGCCTGGAAAGGGCCGAGGTCAAGGCCGAGTTCAAGGCCAAGGTCAAGGCCAAGTTCAAAAGTCCGGAGCTGTGTGGATTCCTGTGGAAGCATGGCCATTCAAGGTTCAAGGCAGTCCAAATCTCGGGAACGCCGTCACAGACAACAGAAATGGAATGGATCAATCAAGCAGACAGGCACACACACAATTGAATAAAGCTGATGACAGCAGCAAAAAAAATTAAAACGCTCCGATACGGGGAATCGAACCCCGAACTGCCCGGTGAAAGCGGACCGTGCTAACCGTTACACTATATCGGATACAGAACCAAAGGGTGCACAGCCAAGTTTTAGCGGAACACTGATTTCAAACAAATGTAGTTAATTCCCATTCATAAGATTAGCAATTTCGAGCAATGTGGGTAGGCAAATCTAGTATTGGAGTATAAAAAAGACGTTCTGGTAGTTGATCAGTTATTCAAGGTGCTAGGGATAGCTTGAAACATGCTTGTAAAGAGCATTTGAGCCTACAAGTTTTTGAATAACATTGCTCACAGCTGGTTGAATCAACTGTTATTTGCTTGTAATGCAGCTTTCAAGTTTCATCAACATTTTTTGAATAATAAGGAGTTTTGTAAGGAAAAAAGTTAATGTAGTCCACTGTTTGAAGTACATGGGCTGTGTGCCTGATTGAATGTCAGCAACACTTTTTGGTGTTTGATTGCTCTCGTAGTGCCCCGATAGAATGACATCCCGAGGGTATAATCGGGGCACTGATCCAAGCGCTGGTGCTAAAATCAGTACGCTACAAGTGAGCCTACAACGAACCTGATTCCAAAACAGTAATGCTTTTTTTATACGACACCAGAAGCAAGATACGTTTGTAAAATACAATAACTTTCAAGTGCAACAAGAACTTTTGAAATAAAAAATTATTCAATAAATTATCATAAAAACAGTAGATACAAAAACAAGCTTCTAACAACAAACAAAACTATGTATGGACAAAAATAAAAACATCAATAAATATTTTTTAATTGCGGACAAACCACAATAATTCAATTTTCCTTTAATATAATAAAGGCACTTGGTTTGTTGACTTAAAAGTGTCGGGTAGAGCTGCTGCTTCCAAACGACGCGTTGCGGTGGGTACGGGCCTCCATGGACTGGTCCGCGCCAGGAACAAACGTAAACATGTTTTTCAGAAAGGCGCGTGTGCTGGACTGCAAGCGGGTGCTAGAGCGGGAGGTAGAGGTGGTGGAGGAAATGGAAGAGGCGGAAGTGTGCATTTTGATTAAGGCTTGGTTGGTTGGTTTGCAAAAGTGGGATTGAATTGGAATAGTAGGCAGTGTTGGAACTGGAGAAGAAGAGGATTGCTTGATGATCTGAACAAACTGAATAAGCCCAGAAAAAAACTGGCTTTATATAGGTTGCGTTTGTCTGCGCATTTTCTGTTGTCTTGGGGCTCGCCGTTGCACGTCAGGGCCCTTTTCTTTTGTGACGACTCGCAAAGACTCGCAAAGACCAGTTCTGAGTCACACTGAGTGATGTTGTGTCGCTTACCTAACTCCCAATTGAGCGAACAAATGGTGCGGCTGTGCATCCTGTCAAACTTCACCTCAAATATTTGGTGCCGTTCTGGTATCGATTGTTTGTTTATTTTTCTTCAACTCAGATTCATCGAAGCCGTTTAGTAAAATTCGGTCAGTCTGACTTGGAAATGACTAAAGAGAGCAAAAGAAGTGAATGTTCAGAGAACCACATAGTGAGTCTTTTTGCATGCTCCAAAACCTCCACACAAAAAAGTTCAGTTCGACAAGGTACTTAAATGTTCATCGATAACAATACAACAAAACAAAAATGATGCTCCAAGAACACACTTTCTAGAACAACGAGCATAAACTGCAGACGACTCTCGATAAAGGGACACAAAAAAAAACGACACCAGCCGGATTTGAACCGACGCGGGAGAACCCAACAGATAACAAGGATTGCATAAAATTCAAGTCTGTCGCCTTAACCACTCGGCCATAGTGTCCGTCCATCTTTGTTCATTCATTCAGCCTTTTATGCCGGCAGGTTAGGTTATGGCACTGTTAATTTCTTGATATTGTCATGGAATCTGTATTCGAGTATTTTATCATACTCTAGTCTTAATAAGTGTTATTTGCACTAGTTCATATCTAATTTAAGGCCGTTTTTACAACAGTCTCAACTTGACAGTTTCAATTCGAAGATATTAACTTATCAAGTTATCACATGGTAACTCGTTAATTGATAGACTTTAAGTACACTTTGTTTTAATTTCTGGCAATATTCCTTAAGTGGGACCACGGCGAAGACGACTTTTTAATTCCACATCTAAACCCACCGCCGCTACTACACCTCGAAGAATTATATTTGGAATCTATGTTTAAATGGCAGCAAGCACTGTGCATAGATGTAACAATTATCGCAGTAAATCATGTATGGCATGCTGAACGATGTGCAAGCTAAAATATCTGTATCTAATAGTGTTTTGTTTTTAAATCAAATGAATACCAATATCTGGTTGGAATTATTATTTTGAGAATCAGGTCAACATACTGTATTAAGCAAAAAAAAAAAAAAAAAAAAATAGCGTGTGTGTTATAAGTTTATTAGGTGCCATGAAGTCATGATGATGAAAGTCACTGAATTCAGAAACAGCATTGGCGTATTTTGGACTTTGATGTTGTCAGCTTCTAATGGCTATTTGAGTATTTATTTGGAAATCACACTTGGTATCTGGCTTTTCCTCCGTTTTTTTTTTTTTTTTTTTTTTTTTTTTTTTCAGGCGTCTACTCCAGTTGTAGCTGGATTTCGCAACTAATGCAGCACTACATCTGCACCCCAACAGAGCGACAAAACGGCAATGAAATCTGAGCCAAATTACGAGGCCAGAGCAAATTTTATACGGAGTTTATGTTTTTGAAAAGACAATTAAAGCCATAGATGCAAAAGGCTATATTTTATTTTTGATCTTCTCAGATTTTAATCCGTACAGACTCCAAAGTTTAGAGGTAGTTAATACAAATGCAATATACCGGTACGTTGTCTCTTTTATGTTTTTTCAAAACTACTAAAATATATAATATCGTTTTGCAAAAGAGTTCGCAACATCATTATTTGTTTTTTTCTTGGCAGCACCTTGATATTTGAGCGTCAGCGTTCTGGACTCGCTATGTTCACTATCTGGCAGAAAAGCAATGTACAACATATATGCAATGTTGCATTCTATTGCATACCATTGTATTAAAAAGTCAATTGTAACTGAAATCGTTCAGTCTAGTTTGCGGCAAGTTGCTCATGAAAAAAGGTGCAAATATGGTTGTTTTTGGAGCTTGATCGTTACAAGCGTCACAACTTACAAATGCACCACCCATGTAATAATTATCTAAACAGGCTATTACACTGTTTTTTTTTGTACACTTACTGCTACTGATTTGGTTTCAAATTTTCAACAATAGAAGTAACCGCCAAATCCAACTTTTTTCTGATCTGTTTTTAAAGAGTTTTGAATTAGATTCCAAAATTTTGAAATTTAGCAATAACTATTTTATAAACCGAAAAATAAATATTTGGCTAGCAACATTACAATCCCAAGTGAGCTCAAGCAATAGTTTGCGTTAATTTGTCGCACAGATCAGTACTGTATTAATCAGTCACGACAGCCAGCTGATCTGTATCACAATAATTTTTATAACATTTTTGTACATATTTTGCTTATGTAAGTTTACCTACATATCTTCACAACATTTAAAAAATACATAACTGGTTTTATTGAAATATCTTAACATACATTCTGTAAAACAATGAATTTTTATTTTTCTGTAAGAGTTGAAGCCGGGACTCTTACTTATATCGTATCTCTTAATCAATAAACTCAATAACTGTATTCAAATTCACAAACTATCTCTTGTTTGTCTCTCTCGATCTCTCAGTTCAGTTCTTCGAATGGTTGTTGGTCAATCTTGGCTTGAACTTCAATCTCTCGAGAAGACAAGGTCTTTATATACTTTTCAAACTAACAACTAGAATGTTCTTTGCCACCGAGCATAGCCTCGCTACGTCAGGCTAACGTTAGACTTGTATCATCTCAAGTGATCTGGAATCGTCTCGAGTCATGTTGACTCGTGATCAAAGATCCTTCCAGAACATTCTACAATGTTCTGGTCAGTTCGAGGGACTTCTAGGGACTTCCTGTGGAATCCCTACATTTTCTGTAAGAGTTGAAGCCCGGACTCTTACTTAGATCGTGTCTCTTAGTCAATAACTCAATAACTGTCTTCAAACAACACAGACTAACTCTTGTCTGTATCTCTCGATCTCTCAGTTCAGTGCTTAGAAGGTTTTCTTGATCAATGTTGGCTTGTCTTTCAATTATCTGGAATATAACATCTTTATATACTTTTCTAA
>JAJMHN010000036.1:0-56331 GCA_030566025.1 Geotrichum cucujoidarum | reverse complement strand
CTGACTTCCTGTGGAATCCCTACATTTTCGTTAACAGGCAATCTGGCCGAGTTGGTCTAAGGCGTAGGATTAAGGTTCCTATCTCTTCGGAGGCGAGGGTTCGAATCCCTCGGTTGTCATTTTTTCAAATGGGCGCTCAACTCACTGTGCAAAGCCATTTGATGATTTATTCTTTTTAGAGTCAATGGTATCTTTGTTTGGCATCTGTAGTTTCAATGGCATGGCCAAGCCCGGTGATTTGGCCCTCAGTATAATTCGATCTTTGCATGAGGGCTACGCGACCTAGTAAAATAATACGCACACGTCCTTTTTTTTTTTCATTTCAGTTCCGTCTTGATTTTTGATAGCTTTCGTTTACATGCCTAATATTATTTATTTTCCCTAGCTTTGTACTACAGTTGTTGGTCTGGTCTGGTCGGGTCGGTCGGTCGGTTTGGTTTGGTGCTTTGAGTTGAGGCTTCTAAACCAGGGTTCTGGTGCCTTTTCGTTTCAAATCCTCAAATCACACCTTTCAAACACCACTGATCCGGCAAACTGACATACAAACCCACGACTAGCAACGCAAATACCAAGAAGAACATAACTCGAACCATGTCTTTTTGGTTTGCAAAGTACAGTTTGGCGTTGTTAGAAAGAAATTTTTGCTTGAAGCCATTGAACCGAATTTTTAACTTTTCATTTTTCATCGCACTGGACTTGTGACGTTTTTGGTTTGAATAAATTGGAAAACTGTTGATTTTTGATTTTTTTCCTTCTCTACAACTTCTACCATTTTTTAAAAGCCATCTTTGAAGCCATCATTTCCGACTTTGCTCTACCAGTTCCTTCCAGCAATCGTCAGTGCCTCCTTCATCTGGGACCGCTACTAATACTACGAAATCCACAGCTCACCACACTCAACTGACCAAATTTAGCAACAGGAAAAACCATGTTCTCCCAGGAGTTATTCGAGCTACTTGACAAAATGGCCGAGCAGAAATTTGGTCAAAAGTATTCCAGCCAAGAGTTACTGGCGCGTGCTATCGGCCACAAGCTGAAGTTCCTCTATGACAACCCAATTCCAAAAAGTTTATCCTCACGCATTCTGCCAGGTAGAAAATTTGCAGACGACTTGGGCGAGATTATTCCAACTATAGACAAAGATAGTTTCAATATCGAGCATCTCTACCCACTTTTGAAAGACGATCTTCTAGTTTCAAAAGATGGCACTGATTTGTGGATCTTTTTCTCCCGTCTCATCAGTACTTATACGCCGCTCCTTGAAAAGGACCTTCTCGAAATTCCACCGCTACGCAAAGCCAGCACCTTTCCAAGCAATTCCGATTACAAGCGGTATCTCGGAAAAGTTTTACAAGACGAGCTTGGGCAGGTACATGTTGGATGCCCCAATCTTTATCTCGACCTTTTTATAAGAACAGGGGACCTGTACTCGGCAGCAATCAAAATATTCGAATCTTGCAAAGAAGGTGAAATTCCTTTATACGAAACGGGTCCAAAGTATAAAAAGGGTTGGACAAAATTGGCAGACACTATCGATGAGAATTCGAACTGGAGGTGGCTCAATGCAATAACGTCAAGATTCGCTTCGTTTGCAAGTGATTTCAACATTAGCCACAAAATAAACAAAATGTGTCTCACTCTTCCCCGAACAATAATGATGATGGATATTGTTTATGAGGAAAAGCTGGCTGTTGCGTTTTATAGGAGCGCTGATGCAGGAAGGCTGTCTTTTTGCGATTGGTCACAAATATGCATCCCCGGAGAGCTTAGATCCAATGAGCCTGTGGATCGAGATGAAACGTCCTTGCTTGGTTTTGGAAGAGTTGCCAGGAGGGTTCTGGCAGAGCAGCCAACTCGCCGGTATGTCCTGGGGTTCACTCTCTATGGGTCGATTATGACTGTCTGGAAGTTTGACCGCCATGGGGCTGTTGGTTCAGACGAGTTTGACATTGATGTGCATGGCATTAAATTTGTGTTGACAATGCTTGGATTTCTCTGTCTGACTGATGAGGAGCTTGGGTTTGACCCCACTATACAGACGGTCGACGGCAAACGTTGTATCGGCATTGAACGAAACGGCCAGCAAGAGCGCATTGTCCTCACAAAACCTTTGAGGCAAGACATGAACCTTTCTGGTACTGGTTCAGTGCTCTGGGCTGCCTATTCGCAAAACGATCCAAATACTCAACTTGTCGTCAAAGACTCGTGGAAACACGTTGTAGAAACAGACGAGGGAGAGTTGTTGCAAGAAGTCACAGCTGCAGGGGTCATGAACGTCGCCAGATACTATCATCATTCAACCGTGCCTGTTCGTGAATTTAAAACTAATTGCCACGGCCTGAAATGTGCCAAATCTACAAAAAGTTATCCCTCTTCCAAAAGCCCACAGCCAACCCGAGTCCATCGGCGAGTGATAATGCGCAATGTAGGTGAGCCCATTTACAAAGCGGCATCTCATGCACATCTTGTCGCCGCTATCAAGTCCAGTATTGAGGGCCACCGTTCTCTGCTAAGCGCAGGGCTTCTACACAAGCGCATTTCAATCGATCATGTTTTGATTGATGTTCAAGACAAAAAACGAGGGTTTTTGATTGACTTGAGCACGGCACAGCGGGTATCCCAGAAAGGCAGACCAGACTCAGAACCAGAAGTTGGCGCAAGAATGTTCATGGCAATTGGGCTTTTGGAAGAAAACCTAGAGCACACATTTATGCACGATCTTGAATCTTTTTTCTGGGTTCTTTTCTGTGTTTGCATTTTGTATGATGGGAATGGAGCAAGAGTCGCCTGTCCACTACTTGAAGGGTTCAAATACCTTGACAGCGCGGACCTGGGCATGATGAAACGTGGCATGGTGGCCACCGAGTCTGGTTTCCTAGAGTGCGCAAAAAAGCTTTTCTCCCCCTACCACCAACCCATGATTCCCATCATGACCGAACTTTGCATCGGAATTCGTTCTTTGAGGGAAAAGGGACAGCCAAAACCAGACATGCAATTGTATGATCGCATGTGCCAAATCCTTGGCAAGGACGAGAAGAAGGCACTGAAGAAGGCGCAGAAAAAGGGAAAGAAAAAGGCGAAGAAATAAAACAAAAAAAAAGATAGTAAATTGGTAGTTCAAAACTTAGATTTGAGAGCGCTTATAATACGGTATATGGTGAATGAAAAATCATGCTTTTTGTAACTCTTGTTAATTAGCCACTACAACTGTTCTTGCAAATCCCCCGCTAGAGACTACTTGGAAAAATAAACAGTGATATTTATTAGATAGTCATTATTATTATGTGAATGTTAAAAATGAGACGTCAATGCGTGTGTGCTTGTAGCGCAGTACTTCAGGCACAATGCTGGGGTCGTGAAATTGTTGAAATGGAAATCGAGTCGTAAAATAAAATGAAACAAAAAAGAAACATGAACGAAAATGAAATGGAAAAACAAGAGAAAATAGAGTGAATGAATGGTTCGAGTGGTGTGCATGTCTGGCATTGCGCCAACTTAGAACGTGCCGTAGCCAGGAGCAGAGGCTTCGGGTTCAGGCTCGGCCACTTTGAATCCAAAGAGCCATCGGAACCAGTCAACCAGTCTGGTGAACCAATTTTTGGCCCGGCGCTCTTTGACGAGGGTGTCGGTCGCAGCACCGGGAGTGCCGATGGATTCTTCTGCAACGTGCTGGGGAGCGGGTTTGGATGATGATGCGGCCTTGGGGGCAGTGACGGTCTTGCCCTTGGCGGAAGGCTTGGCCTGTTCGACAGGATCAACTGCGGTGCTGGCAGTAGTGACGGGGACAACAGTAGCAGCGTCAGTGTGATCCTCTTCCTTAGCAGCGGCAGCGGCAGGAGCGGCAGCGGCAGCGGCAGCAGGAGCAGGAGCAGCATCAGATGAAGAAGCAGCAGCATCAGCAGGAGCAGCCTCAGCGGCAGCCTCCTTTGCTTTTTCTTGCTTCTTGTGAGCCTTCTCCTCCTTGGCCTTCTTTCTTTCTTCTTCTGCAGCCTCGCGCTCGTCGTCGAGAGCAGCAATGGGGGCAATGATAGATGCGACGGGGGCAGTGACGGCAGCAACGGTTCCTGCAACTGCGGCGACTGATGCAAGAGGCACAGCAATCACAGGAATAGAGACGGCACCAGCAGCAGCGCCCGCAGCCACTGAGCCTGTAATAGCTGCGACGGGTGTAGTAATAGCTGTGATGCCTTCAGCAATGTCGGCAGCCACGTCTTCAATTCGCTCGATGAGCGTCTCCTTATGCTCTTCCTCATCCTCTTCATCGGCTTCGTCTTCTACCTCCTCTTGATCTTTGGGCGTCTCAACAGCTTCCTCTGCTTTTTCTTTGGCAGCAGGAGCATCAGCGGCGGGAGCATCAGCATCAGCGGCGGCGGCAGCAGGAGCTGGTGTAGCGGCAGGAGCAGGAGCGGCAGCAGCAGGTGCTGGTGTAGCGGCAGGAGCAGCGGCAGGAGCAGGAGCGGCGGCAGCAGGTGCTGGTGTAGCGGCGGGAGCGGCAGGTGCTGGTGTGGTAGCAGGAGCGGCAGCAGCAGGAGCGGCAGCAGCAGGAGCTGGAGCTGGAGCTGGAGCGGCAGCAGCAGGAGCTGGAGCTGGAGCGGCAGCAGGAGCGGGCGTAGCGGCCTCAGTCTTTTCCTCAGCCTTGAACGGCGCAGCTGCAGCCTTGGCGATTTCAATGGGAGCAGCGACCGCAGCAGCGGCGGCAGCAACAGCGACAACTGGAGCAGCAGCGGCAACTTCCTTGACAGCAGTAGCTGCTGCAGAAGGCTTTTCTGGCGTGGCCTCAGCAGCGGGCTCGGTAGCCTTGGACTCAGCGACAGGAGCAACAGGCTCGGTAGCCTTCGTCTCAGCAGCAGGCCCAGCGGCCTTGGGCTCAGCGGCAGGTGCAACAGGCGCAGCAACGGGCTCAGCGACCTTGGGCTCAGTAGCTGGCTCAGCGGCCTTAGTGTCAGCAACAGGCTCAGCAGCCTTTGTTTCGACGGTAGGCTCTGCCTGCTTAGTCTCAGTAGCTACCTCCTCTGCCTTTGTTTCGGGAACCAGCTCCTCAACCTTTGCTTCGACTGCGGGCTCAGTTGTCTTGGCTTCAGCGACAGGCTCATCAGTCTTGGTTTCGACAGCTGGCTCAGCAGCAGTCTTCTCCTCCGTCTTGACCTCCTCAGCGGCCTTTTCTTCGGCCTTGGCCTCCACTTCAGCCTTCTCCTCGGCCTTGGCTTCAGCGGCGGCCAAAGCAGCAACAGCGGGTTCCTCGGCCTTCATCTTCAAGACGGGCTTGGGGAGCGAAGGTGCAGCAGTAGCAGCAACAGTTTCAGTGGCGGCTGGTGCGGGAGCTTCAGCGGCAGCTACAGGCGCAGAAGCGGGAACAACTTCCTCGGGTGCTGCTGTAGCAGGGACAGCAACGGGTGTAGGGGCAGCTTCAACGGGAGCAACAGGGGCCTCCACCGGGGCGGCGGCAGCAGGAGTTTCAGCGACAGGGGCTGCTGGAGCAGGAACCTCGGCAACAGGTTCAGGAGCAGGAACCTCGGCAACAGGTTCAGGAGCAGGAGCCTCAGCAACAGGAGCCTCAGCAACAGGAGCTTCAGCAACAGGAGCTTCAGCAACAGGAGCTTCAGGAGCAGGGATCTCAGCGGCAGGAGCTTCTGTGGCAGGAGCGGGAGTTTCAGCGGCAGGAGCTTCAGTAGCGGGAGCCTCAGTAGCAGGAGCTTCGGCAGCAGGGGTCTCAGCGGCAGGAGTTTCAGTGGCTGGGGTCTCGGCGGCGGGAGCTTCTGCAGCAGGTTCCTCCTCAGCAGGTGCCTCCTTCTTCTTATTCGCCTCCAACGCCTTCTTAACCGCCTCACTCTTCTTCATCGCATCTCTTTCATCATCCAACGCCTGAATCGGCGCCAAAATCTCTGCAACTGGGGACGTGGCCGCAGCAATTGCGCCAGCAGCACCGGCAACGGCAAGGAAGGGGGCAGAGGCGCCCTTGGGGACACCGTCGGCAGCGCTTTTGCTGGCGGCGGCAATGGAGCCGGCGGTTTTGGCAATGGGGGCGGTGACGGCAACAATGTCGTCAGCGGCAGCTGCGGCAATGTCTTCTAGCTTTTCGATAAATGTCTCTTTCAAAGTGTGGTCCTCCTCTTCGTCGTCTTTCTTTTCGTCATCCTTCTTCTCTTCGTCCTTGTCTTCGTCTTTGTTTTCTTCGCTCTCTTTAGTTTCTTCTCCCTCTTTCTTTTCAGTAGCTTCTTCAGCCTTGTCGGTTTGTTCTTCAGCAGGCTTGGCAGCTTCGGTAGTCTCAGAAGCCTCAGCAGCCGGTGCAGGACTAGCTTCAGTAGCTGGCTCAGAAGGAGCCGCTGTGGCTGTAGCAGTAGTCTCGAGTGCTGCGGCCTGTGTGGGTGTAGCAGCGACAGCTTCCGGAGCTGGTGTAGGGGCAGCAGTAGCGGCAACCGGGGCAGGAGTCTCAGCTGCCGGAGCTGGAGTGCTGGCAGCAGCTGCTGCAGGGGCAGGAGCCGATGCAGTAGTATCAGCAACTGCAGCAGGTGCGGCAGTAGCAGCTACAGGTGCAGCAGCAGGTGCAGCAGCGGTTTCGGTAGAGGTAGCAGAAGTCGATTCAGCTACCTTGGCGTCAGGAGCGGGGCTCTCGGTGGAAGTAGCGGTAGCGGTAGCAGTAGCAGTCTCAGGCTCAATGGTCGCAGGAGTCTCAGCAACTGCAGGAGCAGGAGCAGCCTTGGTCTCGGTAGCTTCAGCAGAAGCCTCTTTCTCAGCAGTCTCGACCGGAGCAGAGGTAGGAGCAGCTTCGACAGGCTTGTCAGCCTCAGCCTGAGCTTGAGGTTGAGCCTGGGGCTGATCAGGAACGGCTGAAGACGCGGCAGTAGCAGCTGTATCGTCGGCGTTCTCAACCTAAATTACAAAAGTCAGTTTTTGTCCTAAAACGGCAATTAAAAAAAAAAAACAAAATAGAGGGCCCCGAAAGAAAAAAAAAAAAAAAGAAACAATTGACAATAAGCGCCTTGAAACACGTTCGTGCGCGTTGGACGGGACGATGGAGTACTTACATGTTCGGCTTGAGCGGCTTCAGAGTCGGGAAGAATGTTGCCCTTGGACGCGGCAGCAATGGTTTCAGCGGCGGCAGAGTCCAGGCCAACGAGCGTTGTGTCGTCCTCGCTCATGCTACTGTCGGCAGTCTTGGGCTCGCTGGTGGCGGCAGCAGTCGTGGTGGTCTTGGCGGTGGTAGGTTCGCTTGTAGACGCTTCTTCAGTGGAGCTGGCTGTTTGTTTCTTTTCGACTTGAGGGAAGTTGGACAGGTCTGCTGGGATGGCAATACCGGGGTTGGCGGCAATGGCGTCGCTGAGCGCGTCCTTGCCCAGAGTTGGCTGCTGCTCCTTGATGACCGTCGCATCCACAGTGCCTTCAGCCGGGGCAGGTGTCTTTGCGGTGGTGGTTGTGGTTAGGCCGCCTGCTTCGGGCACGGCGTTCTTGGCCGTCAACTGAATCAAGTCGGCTTCCTCCACAAAGTTGTTGAGAATTCCATGTTCATCGGGAGTGGTTTTGCCGGACTCGTCAATGCACCATTCGTCGTCCACGACGTACTTGTAGAGAACTTTTTCGTCCTTGGCAATGTTCAGAGGCGCAATGATTTGGAAGGAGCCGTTGGCGGTCTTGATTAGGGGCAGAGACTTGGACCAGTTGTCAAAGGTTCCGGTTACAAAGACGCTAGAAGGACCAGCGGGCCTAAAGATTTCCAGTTAGCACGAGTTTCTCCACGTTCACCAGGCCAGCTGCATTTTCGTCTCCTCTTGGAAGGTTTGCTACAAAACAATACTGCTGCCTCATACTAGGAGTCGCAACTAGTGCAGTACATACCATGCAAATGTGTATACAGACATGACGAGGGGTCGCTACTGTTCAAGTTCAAGGTCGACACTTCAAAACGTCTACCTAGAACTGCAAATTAAAACGAGCGTAAAAGATGTAAAAGGGCCGTAGCTTTAGTTGGAGGGAAGAAGGAAAGGAAAAAAGAAGAGGAATGCAAATTTTGGCTGCCTCGTTCTTTTTTTTTTTGTTTATTTGCAGGTTTTTAAGGGGAACGGCAGGAATCGACGCGCGCCGCACGCGTTGCCTGATTTGGACAGGCCAATACTTGTGGTAATATGACCAAACCAAAGCGACGCGGTGAAGGCTGCAACATCCAGTTAAGCAGCGGTGAACTGGTCAATGGCTGGTATTTGGAGCCAGAAGACGGGTGCAAAGGGTGCTGGAAGGGTTGGAACGCCAGCTGGTCGCTGGTTCGTGTGGTGCGTGCGCAGTCTCTTTTAGACAGAGCTTGGTGGTTTGTTTATCTCGCGTTTCCTTCTGTTTCGAGCAGGAATCGACAAAGTCCCATGAACAGACAGGCGTCAATCGCGTCACAAGCAGTGCACGCCCAGGCAATGACTACTCGGCAAGTTACAGCCAGTAACGATCACTCTAGCGTGACCATTGATGATGTAACTAGAAGCGGGTTCTTGCAAACTGACTAGCTCACGGCTCCTAAGCCTGAGTCAACTACTACGGCGAGCTGGTTTTAGTAGACCACAAGTTGGTTACGCCCCGGCTAGTTGGCTAACGCGCCGTTTCGTCTGCAATTCATCTGTGCTATGATAGCAAAGTCCAATATGTACTCAAATTATCTCCAATATAATCAATATATTACTAGTTTAACAGATATTTCTTACTCCGTCCAGGAGATGATAAACATGAGACCAATGCCGACGAGCATGGCCAGCAGGTTCACAAAACTGCGCTTCGCCTGCTCAACCTTGCTCAGCTCGCCGTCTGCCTCGAGAATCTCGGGAATGACTCCAACTGTGCCAATGTACAAAAAGCCACCTTTGGGTTTGATTATGGTTAGTAACTCTGGAGACCACAAAAAACGCGCGTTGACAACAAACAGCAAACAACAAGTGACGTGAAAGAAAAAGAAGAGAAGAAGAAAAAAAAAAAAAAAAAAAAAAACATACCTGCAGTGAATGGAAGTGTCAAGTCACCAATTTGCACGTTCGTGCCAAAGATTCCCGTCGCCGCGTTACCAACCGCAGCCTCAAACAACTCCAAGTCACTGTTGTCGGCGCTGCTGCTAGCAAGGTAGTTGATGAGAATGCCCAAGAACGTGCCCAAGTAGGCGCCAATGGCAGTCACGAACTGGGCCTGCATGGCTTGCGACTTGGTGAACCCGCCCTGGATGAGCAACGCAAAGTCGCCGACCTCGTGTGGAATCTAGAAAAGGCGTTAGAATCTACAAACAAACAGCATGCAATGGATTTAATACCTCTAGGTCAAGTTAGCTGTTAAGTCTTGTCAAAATATCAAAGAGTGGGTTTTAACGTACCATGGAAAAAAACGGCAAGGCAGGTCGTGGCGCCAACGCTCTTGCTAATGTAGAACGACGCAGAAATGGCGAGACCGTCGGTAATGTTGTGCGTAAAGTCGGCAATCAGGTTTAGGTAGGCGCTCAGCTTGATGGACGAGCCGGGCTCGGGTTTTTCGATCGTGTAGCTGTCGGTAAAGTCGGCTTCGAGAACGTCATTGTCGCCGGTGCTGTTGCTATTGCTAGTGCCGCCACGCTTCTTGAGGCCTTGCGCCTTCTCGCGTCCAGTCGTCTCAGCTTCTTCTTCCTCCTCTTCATCAGCGTCTTCATCGCCGTCAAAGTGGCCATGCAGCTCGACGTGCTGCTTGTGCGTGACAGTGACCTGGTCGTGGCTGTGGTCGTGGCCCGCGCCCATGATGCGCATGCCCTTGTCCAGCATGATGAAGGCCAAGAACCCCACAAACATGGCCAGCCCCAGCACCGTGTTGCGCTTCATGTCCACCACCACAAACCGCGCGCTCTCACCATCATCAGGCACCTCGCCCACAAACGTCTGCGGCAGCAAGTGCAAAAACACATCACCTAGCAGACCGCCCACCGCAAACGACACAAGGGTATTAAGACTCGCCGGGTTAATGTTGGGCGGGATCAGCGCCAGCAGGAAATTGGGCGGGCCCGAAATGTAAGTGGTTGCGAGAATGGCATTGCCCGCGGCGCCAAAGGGGAAGAGGCTCGCAAACAGCTTTTGCACAAGGGACTCGGGCTTGGAAAGGTTTTCCTCGCGTAGGTAGTGGTTGAGCTCAGCGACCACGGCGCACTCCTGCAGCCGCGCGTCAATGGCCTCGAGGTCGAACACGCCATTGTCGTAGAAGAGGGCCTTGGCGCGGTCCTCAATCTCGCGGACGTGCTTGGTGTCGCCGCCAGTGCCGGCGCCAGGGCCCGGGTTGGGGAAATCGGCAGGCACGGGGTCCGCGACCTCTTCGGCCGGGTCCGCCCGCAACGCCAGCGCAGCGCTGCCCGCAGCCAACGTGAAAAGCACAGTAGACAGTTTCATTTTTCAAATCTATCGCGTCGTTTGTCAATTGAGTTGCGCGAAATACGTTTGTAACAAGGAGTAACGTTTGAAAAATGAAGGGAAAAAAAGTCAACGTTGCCAGTTGGGACCGTTTGTCCACTCAAGAAGGCCCACACATTGCTACTAGAGTTTTAAGCCAAATGAACATGAATTTAAATACAAACAAAATAAACAAGAATCAATAAAAATAAAAATAAAAAAAAAATATAATCAGCTGTTTCCTCTACTTCTGGGTCGGGTCCTGCTTCTTGAGAATGTCCACGGCGGGGCCCAGCAACCGCTGGAACCCTCTCTTGTCCAACGTGACGACTCTCAGCTTTGTCTTGGCCGTCACGGTTGCCTTGCGCGGCGAGTCATTGAGCAGCGCGACTTCGCCAAAATACCCGCCTTTGCCCAGTTCCTGCACCTTGCCCTCTTGGGCCTTGGTGACGTCGGCCTCGCCGCTTTCGATAATGTAAAACTTTTCGCCCGTGTCGCCTTCGCGGATCACAACGTCGCCGGGGTTGAACACCTCGCTCGACATGGCGTCGGCGAGCTTGGCGAGCTGGTACGAGTCGAGCACGCTGAGAATGGGCACCTCCTTCAAAACGTCGCCGTAGAGCTTGCGTGTCTTGGAGGTCTTGTCCATGAGAATGCGGCGGAACGTCATGCGATCCAGCGCCCACAGCACAGAGTCTTCGAGCGCGGTGACCGTCGCAGCACGTGGCGCATTGTACATGAGAGCAAGCTCACCAAACGAAGAGCCAGGGACGGCTGGCTCGCCGACCACGTTGCCATTGACAGAGTACTGCAGCTTACCGCTTTCCACAATGTAGAAAAAATCACCTTCGTCACCTTGTTTAATGACAGTTGCGCCGGCTGGAAACGACTTTTCCTGGAGTGCAGACAGCACTAGTCTCAACGAGTCCTCGTCCAGGTTCTTGAACAAGAAGTTCTCGCCAACCGAAGCATAAAGCCGTTCAAACTGGGCCTGTGTAAGAGTGCGCGTAGGGGTACTGTTGAGCGAGCTTGCGCCCGAGAGCGCCGTGGGGTTGAGACTCTCTGCAGAGACGGAGGTACGTCTGTTGGCATTGAAGTTGGACGGGAAGTTGCCGCCGAGTCTGCCGCCGGTGGCTGCCGCAGCTGACCGCGAGGCTCCGCCAAACGACGCCGAAAAGAGGTTGTTGGAGTCTGCCGCAGGTGCACCCGACGCAGGGTGGTGGGGCGAGTCAATGGGCTCGTTGGAAAAGACGCTCTTGAACGTGGACGTGTTTGCGCCTGGGGAAGCAGTGACGGCGTGCGAGGGGTCGACCGAGTCCGTGGGGCCAGTCGTGGGGTCGGCGGACGTTGCTCTGCGTCGCTGCTGCAGGCGGGACTGGAAGAAGTCTGCACAGAACTGCAGAATGTCTGAGGGCTTCTTGTCTATGATCTCGGCGTTGAGCGCCTGGAGCACTTCCGTGTAATCCGGAGGGAGCGACATGACTGGCGTGGGGTGTTGTTGGTTGTGGAGTTGGTTTGTTGGTGGGAAGGGAAGAAGAAGGACAAGTTTGGGAGTTGCATTGGGTGATTTGGGCAGGGCTGCCAAGATTGCCACAAGAACAAAGCCCTGCAGGCACCCCACGCCAGGGAACTTTATTTGATTATGCCAAAAGCGAAGTTCAATGGGCCGTTTTAACGGACAATCCAATGCAAGTAAACAGGAGAAAGGTGCAATTGTTCAAGCCCGTTTCTACTGTAAAAGCGCTCGTCCACTGGGCAAAGCTGTTTGCTGTTTACGGGCGCCTGGCTTCAGTGTCGAGTATCCCTCAACAACGTCCTGACCAAGTCCCAGCACCACACTCTCTCAATGCTTTATACGAGGCCTTAGAGACTATTAAACGCTCTAACCATCCATGACATGCAGCCCTGTTAATTGTGACGGCCGCGCGAGCCCTCCCCTGCCCTTTGTTCCAACTCACCCCACAAGCCGTTGGAACCGTTTGCCCCAGCCGCACCAACCCAACCTTGTTCCCAAGCGGGCCCATTGTTTCTTCTGGCTCCGTTTGAGAACTACACACACTTGTCGACGGGGCCGCAATTGGCACCGAATGGCCTGCGTCCGTACTTACAAACAGTTGAATGTTTGATGTAAAATGTGATTTTTTTTTTTTTTTCATTTTTTTTGCCACGGTGAGAAAAAGGTCTTGTGTGTATTGTTGACGAGTTTTGTGCAAACATGCTCGCTTCATCTTAAATTCAGTCATGACTGAACTTCAGCAAAAAATAAAAGCTATCCAAGCAATTGAAACCTGGAGGGAATTAGAAAATTTGAAAATCTCTCGTGAATAAAAACAATGGATATTAGTGTTTGTTTCGAATTTTAACGAAACAGCCCACGTATATTGGACTCGTGAAGTTATCGCACCTTGAAAAAGGTTATAATTATAAACTTACGACTATACTCTTACGCGGATCAAATCAGAGTTAAATATTACCAACTGTATTAGTATGCAGCAGCAACTCAAGTTTAAAACATTTAGAAAATAGTAGTACTTGCTATTATAATGGCCTTGGTGGAACAATAAATTGTTCAACCGGTATGGTGTTGCAAGTTAATGCCATTGACAATACAGTCTAGCCTCTTTATTAAATATTTCACTCTAGATTTTTTAAAAGGGCCGTTGCAAATAAACGAGGGATGAAACTAACTCGGTATTATCGAATGAAAAACTATATGAAAATAAAAATGAAGGAAAAATGAAAAATAAACTACTCAACAATAACTGGGAAATAAGGAGTGTGCAAAATGTTTTGTTTTAATGAGCAACGACAGGCTCAGCAGCAGTGGCCTCAATCTTCTTGGGATGCTCACCGCCATCCACGCTGGAGGACGAAGCAATGCCCTCAACCTCATCGTCAATGCTATCATCGTTATCGTACTCCTGGGGGATGAACAAGTTCATGACCAGACCCAAAAATCCCGCCACGGCGAAACCAGTCTCCATGACAAGCTCAATGGCGTCGAGGAACCCGCGCAGGCCGGTGTTGTCGCCGTCGTAGGTGAAGAAGAAGGAGAACCAGGTGGGGACCATGGTTGCGCCAAAACCGAAAACGAGGGAGGTGGTGAGCACGAAACGGTCACGGCGGGTGAAGGGGCAGGTGGCGATGATGCGGAGACCAGAGACACAGACCGAGGTGAAGAGAAAAGTGGTCATGCCACCAAGGACAGAAGATGGGATGGCGACAAGGGCAGCGGCAAACTTGGAAAAGATACCCATGACAATGAGGAAGAAGCAGCACCAGTATCCGACCATGCGGTTAGCGCACTTGGTGAGCGAAATGACACCATTGTTCTGCGCAAAGGTCGACATGGGAGTCAAGGTCATGAGGCCGGCAAGGATACCATTGAGACCGTCGGCAAGGACACCACCCTGGATACGCGAGTCGTACTCGGGACCCTGGACAGGGAGACGCGAGACATCACAAGTAGCAGTAACATCACCAATGGCCTCCATCATGCACACAATGTAAACAGCAAGCATGGGCAAGACAGCGGGGCCGTAGATGGAGAGCTTGAAGGTGGTGGTCCAAACAAAGGTGGCAGCAGGGGCCACATCAATTCCAGACCGCGAAAAGTATCCACAGGCAGCAGCGATGATGCATCCCACAAGAAGACCAAACACAACGGCACAGGACTTCATAATGGGCGCGCCCCACTTTTCACAGATAATTACCGTCACATAAACAGAGAAACCAAGACCAATGAACTCGGCAGATCCCCAAGGCAAAGGGTGAGGGGCGTTGATATTGGGGCAAAGTGCAAACAGACCAGACTCTGGGCGGGCGTTGCAAGGGCCAGTACCACCAGCCCAGTTCTGGAAACCAGTCTCGACCAAGTGGACACCAATAAGCAACACAACGGGGCCAGTGACAATGGGAGGGAAGATCTTGCGGAGAACAGGGGCGGGCATGAAGGACAAGGCGACTTCAATGAGACCACAGAGCGCCGAGGTTCCAATAATCGCGCCGTATCCGTCGGGGCAGGGCAAAAAGTTGCCGTCAGCGTCCATGGGGCACTTGCCGTTTGCGTACATTTGGGGCAAAGCGCCAGACACAATGGTGATGGTAGCAAACGAAGTGCCGACCACCGACACCAGTCCTGTGCCAATGTAGTACTTGGTGAATGGAATGTGGAAGCGTGAGATCTGGACCATGGAGAGCAGGCCGCAGGTGATGAGCGAGGCAGAGACAAGGTACTGGGTGGTTTCGGTCTCAAAGTGGGCCGCGTTACCAATCAAGAGCGGAGGGGTCACGACACCGGCCAACATGGCCAGGGCGTGCTGCAAACCCAGCACCGCGCCCAGCATCAAGGGCATGCTACCATACAATGGGAAAAACGGCTGGACGACGGTCTTGCGCTTGAGAAAGGGCAGCTTGGGAATAAACAGGTGGGCGTAGTCGTAGTCGCCCATGATGCCTTCCTTGGTGGTGAACTTTCTGAGAATGCGCTTGCCGGTGGCCTTGATGTCGAACCGGCGGCGGTCGCTCGTGGCGTCGCCAGGGAGCACCATTTCCTGGACAGGCTGTGACTTGTCTTCTTCCATTGCTTGTATCAAGAAGGAGGGGAAGTGGAAGTTGGAAGAAATGCTTTAAAGGAAGCGGAAGATGGAGATGGAAGTGGAAGATGTTGAGGAAGAAGGAAAAACGGCCGGTTTAAATACTCAGAAGGAAGCAGCCCTTGGACTGAACAGACGAAGCCGACGCAGAAGAGGCCGCAATGAAAAAATAAAAATAAAAAGAATCCGGCTATCTTGATAAGCCCGTAAAGAAAAAAGAGTCGCCAAAGGAACTGCCAAACCCGCGACACAAAAAGCAAGTTATTTGTGCGGCAATCAGCAGCCAATACACGCGCAGTATTTGTCGCTGTATTTTGTGTCGGCAGAGACTGAGGCGCTTTTGAAAGGTGCTCGGCCATGTCCTTGCGCGCAAGTCTTGGCGGGCAGGCGCAAAAATAAAAACCCAAGACCCAAGACCTGGGCCGAAACTTACAACTTGGAACTTGGAGTTGCCTGCTACTGGGATACGACTGGAGTGCTAGATGGACATGCCGAAGCGCTAGTTGATGGAGTTCTTACTGTTCAACTCCAGATCCCAAAGGCCAAACATCCCCAGGCAACTCAAGTCGCTCCTCTATTATGATTTTTTTTTTTTTTTATTGTTGTCGGCTAATCCAGCCAATCACGTTTCTCCAATCCGCCGAGAACGACTTCCCAATCAGGGCAAGGTTGGTTTTGTCGCGTGCTTTTTTCTAGTCCTTAAAGTCGAGCTTAATTTTTAGCTTAATTTGTGTCGTTGTAAAGAAGACAAAAATAAATTTAAATACCGACAAAATAAATCAAAACTGCTTAACCACGTTTGAAGACTTAACCAAGTTTTCCCTCTTTATTTCTTTTTTTTTTTTTTTTCATTTTGAACGGAATCGATTGATTTTGTTTCTTGGCTTTGGCTTGATGTTCCGTCCAAGGCTTGGCTCTTTTCCACCTGCACAGGGACTTGTATTTGACATGCTTGATATCGCTATAGAATTCGGTAACGGCTTGGAACAACTGTTTTACTGGCCCAGGCACGCACGCAAACTGACTGCTTTGAGTCGCAGGAACAAGATCCTATTTTACTCAATGGGCATTTGCCCTTCCTTCTAACAACTCAATAGCCGTTCTTGCACTAGCTACTTTACAGTTGAAGCAGTTATTAGACTTTGCTTTATTTAAAGGTATCTATTTTGTTAAAACTTTTCACTTACTCGCTAAATCCATCTCTCTGGCGTTTTGTTGTATTGATCTTGTGTTTTGCCCAAGTAGAAAATAATTCATCCCCACAGAATGGGCCTTATCGATAAAAAACAAAAATAAAGGCCCATTTCTCTCGTTTCTACAAAAAAAAAGTCTGTGCGGCTGACTTGTTAGCTTGACACGTGACCTGCACAAGTAATGCGAAAAAATACAAATCTTGCTTTACAACGAAAACACACGAGTCCAGCGTTTATTTACTTGAAAAGTTTATACGCTGGATGATTGGTCAAAATGCAATCAAAAATGATGAAAAAGAAAAACAATGGGCAAAAAGAAACGGGTTTACGAGTTTACGTTACAACAAAACCCGTTGACCCCAGGATTTTAAATTTAGGGATTGTGGAGTTGTAACTTATGTACACTGTCAAGCAGCTTGACTAGCTAACTTGGCCAAGTCGCTAAATATGCAAAAGAAGAACTTTTGATCTAATTGAATTCAAGAAAACAAGTCGGTGATTTATTCAAGGTGTGATTTTCTTATTTTTTTTTTTTTTTTTTTTTTTTTTTTTGAACAGAGTATCAATTGAGCAACTAACTAAATGAAGATAAAAATGTAAAATATATAAAACAAAAAGTAACAAAAAAAATGGTAAATGATAAAAAGAAACGGCAGTGTATAGTGTTTTGCTTATTTCTTGGGCTCAGGAGTGGTCGAGTCCACAGGCGACGCAGCGATTCCCTCAACCTCGTCGTCAAACGTATCGTTGGCATCAAACTCCTGGGGGATAAACAAGTTCATAATCAAACCAATGAACCCAGCAAGCGCAAAGCCAGTCTCCATGACAAGCTCAACGGCGTCAAGGAGCCCGCGGAGACCGTGGTTGTCGCCGTGGTAGGTAAAGAAGAAGCTGAACCAGTTGGGGACCATGGTGGCGCCGAAACCAAACACGAGGGAAGTGGTGAGCACAAACCGGTCGCGGCGGGTAAAAGGCGTGGTCGAGATAATCTTGAGACCAGAAACGGAGACAGAGGTAAAGAGGAAAGTGGTCATACCGCCAAGGACACACGAGGGGATGGCGACAAGGGCAGCGGCAAACTTGGAAAAGATGCCCATGACAATGAGGAAGAAGCAGCACCAGTATCCGACCATGCGGTTAGCGCACTTGGTGAGCGAAATGACACCATTGTTCTGCGCAAAAGTCGACATGGGAGTCAGGGTCATGAGGCCGGCAAGGATACCGTTGAGTCCGTCCGCAAGGATACCACCCTGGATACGAGACTCGTACTCGGGGCCCTGGACAGAAAGTCTGGAAACGTCGCAAGTCGCAGTGACATCACCAATCGCCTCCATCATGCACACAATGTAAACAGCCAACATGGGCAGCACAGCGGGGCCGTAAATAGAGAGCTTAAAAGTATGGACCCAGTTGAAGGTGGCAACGGGGGCAATAGCAATACCAGAGCCGTCAAAGTAACCGCAAGCGGCAGCGATAATGCATCCAACAAGGAGACCAACAATAACGGCACAGGAACGCATAATGGGGGCACCCCACTTTTCGCACACGATAATGGTCACATAGACGGAGAAACCAAGACCGATAAACTGGGCAGAACCCCAAGGCAAGGGGTGAGGAGCCTCAGTCGTCGGGCACATGGAAAAGAGTCCGGTCTCGGGTCTGTCAATGCAAGGACCGGTACCACCGGCCCAGTTCTGGAAACCGGTCTGAATAAGCGAGACACCAATGAGCAGGACAACGGGGCCAGTGACAATGGGCGGGAACATTTTCTGGAGCACGCGGGGTGGCAAAAAGGACAAGGCGACTTCGAGCAGACCACACAAAGCAGAGGTACCGATAATGGCGCCGTATCCGTCTGGGCATGCCAAACGGGTGCCGTCAGCATCGACGGGGCACTTGCCGTTGAGGTACATTTGCGGAATGGCGGCCGAGACGATTGTAATTGTGGCAAAGGACGTGCCCACGAGCGACACCAACCCAGTGCCAATGTAGTATTTAGTAAACGGAATGTGGAAACGCGAGATTTGGACCATGGAGAGAATGCCGCAGGTCAGCAGCGAAACGGAGACAAGGTACTGGGTGAGCTCCGTGTCGAGGTTGGTGACGCCCGAAATGATGATGGAGGGGGTCACGACACCGGCGAGCATGGCGAGGGCGTGCTGCAGACCCAGCACCGCACCCAGCACCAATGGCATTTTCGAGTGCAACGAAAAGAACGGCTGGAACTTGGGCTTTGTCTCCTTTTTAAAAGGAATCTTGGGGGTGACAAGGTACGCATAGTCGTAGTCACCAAGGATACCTTCCCTTGTGGTGAATTTTTTGACAACGCGGCGGTACATGGCCTTGAAGTCGAACTTGGGCATGCCCTTGTGCTCGACGGGGACCATTTCTGGCGTGGAGCTGGAGACCTCGTGAACTTCGTCCATTTGAAAGAGATGCAAGTGTTGGTGGTGATACTAGGAATGGGAAAAAATAGAAAAGGTTGAGGGCGAAACAAGGCCATTAAATAGAAAAAAAGGGTCTTGAATCTTTTTCCAGATAGTCGCAAAACCGGAGAAAGGCAGCCAAGATAAAAAAAAAATAAAAAAAATAATACTAAAAAAGCACTTTGACTTTGAAACTGGCAAAACCCGCCGGACTCGAAATCGATTACAGAAAGAAAAAAAAAAAAAAGAAACCAAGCTGGGGTTGTTTATAAGAGTATCACAGCGCCGGCAATGGCGGCGTTTATTCTTATAAAATACAATGGCCTGTTTCAATTCGTGCGCGGAAAATGCCAGCCAAAAGGGCAACGTCAGCCAAACAGTTAACCCAGTTGCCAGTCCAAAGTTCACGGCGGCTTCCAGGTTTAACCAAAATCCAAGGACATGGCCCGCGTTGTACTCCAGATTGCACAGATCTCACAAGTTTTACACCGTTTTTGCTTTAGCTAAGGGTTGGTTGTTTTCAGGTCCAAGTCCAGGTCCAAGTGAGAGAAAGACCTTGTCCAAGCTCAGCTGCTTCAACGACTTTAAAAAAAGCTTAGCCTGCTGGTCAAAGGCAGGGTCGCAACCCTTGGCTTTTTTTCTGATGTGCCAGCAGGCCCTGTTAACCAGGTGGTTAGTCTAAACTAGCCATTAACCAAGTTATTGTATTTTTACTATGTGGCGGCTGCTAACCATATTTGTGCTGACTCAGTACTTAGTAATGACAGCGACATGAATTGAGTTATCCAGCGACAAAAATAAATTTTATAAAATAAAAAAGCGCACGTGTGTGATCGCGTGTGCCTTGATCTTGCAAAAAATGGCTGCTTTTTTCCTTTGAGATCAATCTGCCTGCTTAGGCAAAAGACGCCAGTGTATCTCTGTTGGTTGCATTTGCTGGGACTCTTTTGGCGTCGTCGTTTTGCTATCAACTGGGTTCTTGCTGATATTTGTCGCAGTCTCAATTCTTGGGTTCTGAGTCTGAGTCCCTTTTCCAGACCTTGGGCTTGTGTGCAATCAGCCAATCGATAGCCTGCCAAATCAGTCTTGACCCTCGGCCTCTTTGAAACCCTCTTAAAAGCCCAAAAGCGTTTTCCAGTGTGGCTAGTTACTTGAGTAATCGCGTCCTTTTCATGCAACGGCCTCGTCCGACGCCTTCTGATTAGTCGATAACATATTCTCGCTTAGTAATTGATTATGGCATCGACATTAAAAGAATTAGCGGAAACCTGGCATATCGCAATATGTTCGGTACCGCCACAGGTACCGTACAAGACATAATAGAGCGCGCTTATCGCTATTGAATCGCTGTTTTATCGGCCGCCACTGCTGCAAAGGATATTTGTATTTTACTTTAGTTATTTTTTTTTTGTATTTTTTTAAGCGGTCGCTCTTCCCCGACGATCTGAAACCTTTTTTTCTTCTCAACGCCTCTTCAAGCGGACAGGATGATTGCAGGCCTAATTTTTTTTTTTTTTTTTTTTTTTTTTTCTCCGGCGCATTGATTTAATTGATCCGTCTGGATAAGAGTTGCCTCTTGTGGAACTGATGGAGAGATTGGTAATAAGAGTCAAAGTTGAGTATCTGGGCAGGCTGTTTATTGGGCCGATTAACACAGGCCGGGGGATTGGGCACACGCACGACGGATTTGCCTAGAAACAGCCAAGACTTTT
Source organism: Geotrichum cucujoidarum (assembly GCA_030566025.1). Classification (NCBI taxonomy): domain Eukaryota; kingdom Fungi; phylum Ascomycota; class Dipodascomycetes; order Dipodascales; family Dipodascaceae; genus Geotrichum; species Geotrichum cucujoidarum. Next base: position 36,035 of record JAJMHN010000036.1, on the reverse strand, counting down.
GGTCCATGGCTTTGGTAGCTACAAAGTACTGTACATACTTGGTTACTGTTACTGGCTAGGCATCAATGTACTAGCCACCGCATTTGGCTAGTACACAGGCTTGCTCAATTCGGTGCGCAAGTCCCGTGTTTTGTCGCCCACAGACCAATTCCATCAATAGCCGGCTCACGAACCAGTATTAGGCAATTTAGATTGATGCAAATACGAGCAAAACGGGCTGTTTGAAAAAAAAAAAAAAAAAAAAATAAACAAGCATAATAGGTCGCGTGACAATAGTTAATCATGATCAATCAAGTTTCAATAGAATAGCTGAGTTGGAATATGTAATTGAATGAATCTATTGGACATAAATTGCAAGTACTAGATGATTGAAAATTGGTAAGAGTCTAAACAGGATCTCAAGAAATTGATTCAAGTGGCTAGTTAGCGGCTGTCAAAATGGAAGGATCGAATAATTGACATTAGCTTCTTCTATTTAGCTTCTTTTTCAAAATTGTAGGCTGGACTAGAAACCGAGATCCAGAAATCCTTGTTTGTTCAATTCAACCAGGTCAATGTCAATATTGGAATAATAGTGTTCTGGCAACGAACTCCCATGCAAAGTCAAAACGCTCGGTTGCAACAGTCTAGTCAGGGTTCTATTAATGCCCTTGCTGTTTCCTAGCTAAACCCAAGAAAAGGGTTCCCTTGTTCTTTGTACTGCCAGCTATTTTGGTACTGTATTTTATTTAAACATATATCTAGTTATTTACCAGTCTTTGACAAAAATGAAAACTGGTAAATGTTATTTATCCTTGTAATTCGCGGGTCTCACTCAACTTTTGAAAGCACTTGGATAACTTTTTGAGTCTTGATGTCTAGCCAACAACAGTCAATTCAATCATAGCATAGAACCTGGAGTATTTACATGGACATCTTGAAAAGTTTGAGCTTGCCTGGTCAAGTCGTCTCTGTAAGCTTGCCAGTCCCGCACTTGCAGCAGTTTAGGTTTAGCTGCTGGCAATAAGAATAGGTAGGAATCCCTTTGTCCATGTGACGTGAATGGATGCCAAACGTTTTCTACCTGCTCTTTTCATTCCAGGGACTTAAGTAGCAGCTAGTTCAATTACCAGCAAACCTCCAACTCTTGTGTCTGGGTGGACCGGTGATGTCGTGCCGTCAGTTTTCTCCTGCGGGATTGTTCTCAGCTACCTACATACTCGGAATCTTGAAATGGTTGAAGCAGCCAAAATAAAAAAAAAAAAAAAAAAGAAGATCATGCATCCATTGCGCCACCTCCACGTAATTCTGTGCATTGCTTGGACGTTAACGCGCCTAGTTACTGAAAAAATTCTTCAACCATTTAATCATGATTCAAAGTCCGTGCAAAAAAAAGACTTACCCAAGTTGCGGGCGCGGGCAAAAAAAAAAAAAAAAAGAAGTTCTTGTGTGTGGGACAAAAACGCCGGTCTTGTCCGGAGTAGAGGGAAGGGACCAAGAACCCGGCTAGAGATTACCGTTTGTTGACAAGTTTTTGCTGATCTCGAATAAAATAAAATAAAAAGTACAGCAGCAGAAATAACAGGGCTGCTATTAAATGCTGCTTGGTGGCGGCAACAAAGTCAACCATTCTTACAGACTTGCAATTGGAGGAAATGGACTTGGCCTTTGACTGTTGCGGCCAACTTCCTGTGCTGCACCAGTCAATCCACTTGGCTGCTGCTGCTGCTTATTATTCCTGGTCTTGGTCTTGGTCTTGGAACTGGCATCACTGGGTTTTGGTCATGAATCATGATGATGGCAGCTTGCTGATAAGAACCCTGTCTGTGTCTGTAACAAGCAACCAAGAATCCAGCAGCAGCAAAGCCGTTATCAAGTTACATCAAATTACCACACTCTAACTTAGTTGCGCTAATTTACTAGCGCAAGGCAATTGTCTGGGATGGAGAAATGGCAGGCAAAGCTTAAAATCCAAAGGCGGCGGGTTTTTCTCCAATGAGGGTAGGGGTATAGCTGGACGCTATTGAGTGGAGGGTTCTTATCAGCAAATCGATAAGTAGAAAGGAAAAAAAAAAACCTGGGCTAGGGCAATCCACCCACTGGGGCAGCCAAAAATAAGAGTATTTCGATTGAATATATTGGACAATGCCTACTGGAAGTTTACATGGCAGTTAAAAAAACCGCTTGAAATCTCATTGGTCGTAAAGCATTGTCTCTGGATGCTGATTGTTCGATGTTTGCAATGCCAGAGAGAAACTTGAGTTGCAATCATTGCAAGTTTTGGTTGCAAGGCATTCAAAGAGCCAGCAACCTAAGCAAAGCTCAGCTGTAGTCACAAAGTTTGTCGATGCAAATAATGGCAGCGTAGTATCAACTGATTGATGGCCGATTGATTTCATGTATGCGGATTGATCTGGGAAAGAGTTCAAGGGTGGTGCAAGGACACAAGTAGAGCAACTCCCGCCGTCAATCAATCGCCACTAGAACCTAGAACCTTGCGGTGATTGCTGTTGATGAGTGGAGTTACAAAGTCAATTTTTATGAACCTTTGGCGTGCTGCATTGCTGCAAAAAAAAAAAAAAGAGAGTTGTGGAAAGCAAAGAGCAAAGATTTGACTTGCGTTCAGTGTTCTGGAGATAGAAGGGCCCAACGTGCGTAAATGTGCTATTCACAGCATTCCTTACGCTAAGTTACTATATAAGAGCTGACAGTTGAGTGTTTATTGCAATTAGACCAAAAATACCTTTTACTGATAGACCATAAAGTATTACAAGTGCTGCGTAACCGAGCATTGTCTTCTATGTTACAACGTTGAATTGACTAAATATCTTGTCTCATTTTACTAGACCTATTGGACATTTAAGAAGAAAAGACATGAAAAGAGTTTCGACTCTATTCAGAAAATTACCTAAAGTTGTAGATGTTGGTTGAAAAGAGAAGCATAACGCAAAACATACACACGCAAACATTGAATAATAATGTCCAATGATCAATGAGTTCAAATCCAATTGTGTTTAATAACAAGCAGTTCATTCAGCTAATTTCAAATAAAAGTTTAGATCGAGCTTTCATATTTTTTTTTATTGATTAAGATTGATAGAATTAGCGAAGCGAGCTTTCTAAGAGTTAAACTAGCATTGGGCAATAGGCAGTGTAGCTATTTGGCCATCAAGGAGCGGAGGAAAAACCTTCAAGCTGCTCGTTCCAGCAACCACTTACCAAGCGGCCAATCCAGGACGAGGAGCAAAAAAAAAAAATGACTTTTTCAGGGACTTTTTGCTCGCGTGCCTTCTTCAAGTCGTTTCTATTAGGCACTCTTTGGTCGGTTGTATTTTTATTTTTTTCGGGTTTCGATAATTCTTTTGCCGTTCCTGAATCCATGTTTTTCGCATATAGCCGATGTCCCGGCCTTGTCCTGTTTTTCATTCTTGTGAGCCCTAAACCCAGTTCATGCGTCGATCCTGTTGGGACGAGATTTGTTCAAAACGGCGGTGCATACGATTGGGAGAAATGCAAGACGCGGACGAAAATTAGACTTGCGAGTTTGTTGGTTCCGATAGGGTCTCGAGAAGTAATTGTTAGCCGTATGGCTAGAGTGGAGTAATGGGGATGAGGTGCTTGTGCAAGTCTTTGAACGTGGCTAGAAAGTGCGAATGATACTGGACGCCATTCTAAGCAGTATGGTTATAGCTTGATGAAAAGTTGAAGGCTGCTTCAAAAGCATTCAAGTGTTGAAAAAAAAACGCCTTTTAGACTGTGGTGTAATCATGGGCGTTGGACCGAGCTTTTGCTGATTAGTATCCACAGCCAAGTAGTGCACTCAAAAAAATACAAGCTATCATTACTTGCAATAACTCCAAGCTGAACTTTCCGTCCAGGCACTCAATTGTTGTGCAATTTGGCAGCAGCCAAGTATAAAAATACCAGCTAACTAGTACTGGTAACTTTCTTCCTAGCCAATAGTTCCAAGTAATACATGGATGTGAAAATTATTTTTATTTTTATGCTCCGATTCAATTAAACAGCTTTTAAAAAGTAAAAACGTTATTATTCCAGCAGCAGTGGTTTTTGTTCAAGTTTCTCAATTGCTTCAAATTTTGGTTCAGGGCTTGCGCCACTAGCCACCAATTTAACCTTGATGCTTTAGAAAATAACTATACTTTTGACGTATTGTTTATTAACTGTAAAGCAACACGGAAATCCTTTGCCTCGTTTAGGTCCTTCATGTGACCAAATACCAAAATGAGCGTGCTAGCTGTCGCTTTACAGGGTCGACACCAAACTAGGAATCTAACCGCCCAGTTATTACAAAGCCTTTGCAACTCCATACAAACAGATAATTACTGGAAATAGGAAAAGACAAAATTAATTTCAAGTTATTGAGCTAAGACGCTTTGAGAGTGTGGCAACGACGATGGCGTGTTGAGAGTTGAGGACGCACCAAGTTTTGTTGGTTGACCTTTAACGGCAATTGCTTTCCGCTCTCGATGCAGCAACAGGCACAAAACCCTTGTCAAACTGTTGCAAAAGTTTGAAATAATAATTATTGGTAATTACAGTATCTCAAAAATTCTGAAGATCTATTAGACCCAAGTACAGTAAAAATGGGTCAAAGCTGCTTGATGCAGCTTGTTGAACGCAAGACCAATTTTGGAACAGAAACTTGTCTCCGCTCCTTACCTTCAAGACTTGTACTATTTTTTACACAAAAGCTGTAGTTAGATAATGAAAATACGTTTGGTAATTGATTGATTTATTTTTGTTGCTGAAGCTCCTGGGTTTGAAAAAAAAAAAAAGCCTTGACGGAAATAGCCGAAACCTTGTTATAATTAGTTTGTATTTTGGGCTAGTAAGGTCAAGGTACTCGCATAGCTAATTGCACACGGCCCTACTGCTGCATGTTCTTCTGTTAACTTATACTGGAAGATATAAACACCCAAAAATGAACTTCGTCTTGTCCGGTTCCCTGTTCGTTTTGTTTTGATCGATGCTCACAAGTGCCTTCTTGAACTTTACAGAAGTATGTGACCGCAAAACGGCTCAGCAGAAAAGCAAATTATACAAAGTCAATCTGAGCTTCTAGTAACTTACTTTCAATTCATTGGTAGTGCCTTTTGAATTTTTTAAATGCAAAAAATTTTGGTATTGCTGGTTTGCCATATCATCAATCTATTTGGCAAGATGCGGCCCCAAAACTATTTTTGATCACGTGTACATATGCAAGGCTGATTTTTTTTTTTTTTTCTCAATATAACGAAGCTTGGAGCCTAACTAAAACATCGGTCTGTTAAATGAGTTGAGTAGTGCAGACAAGTTCTTATTAGTATTCGAGTCTTTTGTAAGGTCAGTAGGTCTAGCTCAGCGTTGTGGCCTCTACCGAGGTCACTAGCGGCCTATGGCGACGTCACCAATGTCACATGCACGTCTATATCAAATTATGGCGCTCAACGCTTTCACACTATGCAAAAAACATTCAGCACCCTCCAACCACATGTAATTACTACTTAGTTGTCGCTTTAAAGAGCTGATGGCTTGAGAGACTGCACGTGGTTTGTTAGACATATTCTCAGCCGTGCATTGAGGGTCCCCAGTACTGGTTACCATGGTAACCACACAATAATAACAATTACCCCTTTAGGAACCAAATAAACAAACTCAACCACTACAATTTGAAATCGGCCACAAAGAAGAAATCACTGTTTTCAATTTTTCTCGATCTTCTGGCTTTGATTCATTTGTTGTTCCTCCTGTTTAGAACTACTTCTCTCTTCAAATACCACCAACTTCTTTTTTATACCTCTTCGACGACCATGCAAATTGTTTCATGATGGAATACTCTAGCTCCCAATACCATTCGCCCGCGTCGAAAGACAAGAACCTTTACAACTCGTTCGCAGACTTGCGCATCAAGTCGCCAGAAATGGCCGACCACTACACGCAGTCCCACATCTCACCGGTACCAGGCTCACCGGAACATGGCTACTCGTACCTAGGCTACGAGTCTGCGGGCTCTCCTCGCCCCAATAGCGCCAGCACGCTAGCCTACTCGCCATCACTGTCATCAAGATCCGCATCCCCTGTCAAACACAATCTACTCTCAACCGACGACGACGCCAGCTTTTTACGCAAAAGTACTACCACCCACTGGCGAAACCTTGCCGACGCTTCTGATAAAAACTCACACGATTTGCATCTCCCTGGTGTGACGGAAGATGCGGAAGAGATTCACGGAATGCACGGCCGTTTACGACTCCAAAAGACAGAAGATGCTCAAACACATGTTGCCAGCAGGAACTGGATGGACAAGCAAAGAAAGTACCTGCAAGCTTATGAGTACCTGTGTCATATCGGTGAAGCCAAGGAATGGATTGAACAGTGCATCGAGGAGGAAATCCCTTCTATTGTGCAGCTTGAAGAAGCTCTTCGAGACGGAGTCATTTTGGCAAAGCTTACAAAGGCATTTGCACCTGAACTTGTGCGACGCATTTTCGAAAACCCAAAACTGCAATATCGACACACTGACAACATCAACTACTTTTTCAAATTTACAGAGGAAATCGGCATGCCTGACGTATGTACTTTTTTTTCTGATCAAAATACCTTGATACTAACTATTTAGCTTTTCTCGTTTGAACTGACGGACCTTTACGACAAGAAAAATATACCCAAAGTCATTTACTGTGTCCATGCACTAGGTTTTATCCTCTATGGTATGGGGCTGGCTCCACCTATTGGTAACCTAGTAGGAAAACTTGAATTCAGCGACGCTGACTTGCAAAAGATGCAGAGGGGACTCGACTCCTCGGGTATCAAACTGCCCAACTTTTCCGGGGTGGGTGCACACTTCAACGAGCCTGAGCCTGAGCCCGAACCTGAAATTTCAGAAGAGGAGCTTATGCTCATGGCTCTGGAAGAATGTGAAGGTGAGATTGTGGAGTTACAAGCTATCTGCAAAGGAGCTCTTCTTCGTCAGTCCCTTTACACGGACCGATACATTTTGAAAAAGTCAGAGCCTCCTATCGTTCAACTTCAGTCCATTATCCGTGCAAAGGCGTCCCGCCAAACGTACCACATGTACGCTGATGGCATCAACACAGCCGTTCCTTTTATTACCCGACTACAAGCAATCTCAAGAGGCAAAATTGGTCGCTCGCAATTCAACAACTTTAAGCGCGCCATTGAACTTCAAGAACCGGCAATTGTCAAGCTTCAGTCTATTATTAGAGCTGTTCCTGCTCGCGGTTTTAGAAAGCAGGCCACCCGCTCTCTCAATGAGAAGTCAGTACCCATCACTGGACTACAAGCTGCCATTCGTGGCAAGCTAGCCCGCGACGACTACAAGCAATTCAAGAAAGAGCTGCGTTCGGACGCTGACTACATTGTTGCATTCCAGGCTTTAATCAGAGCTCAGAATGTGCGTGCAGATGTGTCTAGAGTAAAAATGGAGATCCATAGTCACATCCCCGCCATCTCACATATCCAATCTCGAATCCGCGGCAACTTTTCAAGAAACACGACATTTGAGAATCTCAATGCTGTCAAGAGCAGTTCAGAATGGGTCCAAAACTTCCAGGCCTTGTCGCGTGGATATCTGGCTCGTCAGAAGCAGCACGTCCTCAGCGAGAAGGTTGAAAAGCTGGAATCCTTGGCTCTTACTCTCCAAGCCTTTATTCGTGGTCACTTGACGAGAAAGGAAATGGAGCGCACAAAACTCAAGCTCATTAGATACCGCCGTGAAGTTTTATTGATCCAGGCTCAAGCTCGTGGATGCCTTGTTAGACGTGAGATTACCAACCAGTTGGACGCTTTGGACGCTTCAGTTCCTGAAGTTACTTTCTTGCAGAGCATTGTTAGAGGTAACAAGCTGAGATCTGAGCACGTTAAGCTTGAAGATAAGCTTGAAGCCTCTGTTCCAGAGCTGATTGAATTGCAGTCATTAGTGCGATCAAAACAGGTCAAGGACTCCTATGATGCCATGACTGCAGAGTTGCAAGACGCTGCTTTTGAATCTGTTATGCTCCAATCTTTGATTCGTGGCAACACGGTAAGAGAAAGTTTCAACACCAAGAAGCACATTCTCCAGTCCGTTGAGCCTCAAGTTTTGCAACTCCAGAGTGTCGCTCGTGCTGGAGCAGTGCGCAGTGATTTCAGTCATTTCTTGCACAAGCTTGATATGCACTCGCCTGCTATTGTCAAGCTCCAGTCCATCTTCCGTGGAGTCATGGTTAGATTCAGCTACGAACTCATGCTTGACGAGTTTGATGATGCCATGGAGTCAATCGTCATGCTGCAAGCTCATATTCGCGGCTCCAAAATCCGAAAGGACCACAACGCTCGTATGGAATACTTTAAGCAAAACATGGACAAGGTTATCAAGATTCAGAGCTTTTTGCGTGCAAAGAAGGATGGCGACGCTTACAAGTCGCTCACTTCGTCTGCCAACCCACCTCTTTCTACAGTCAAGAACTTTGTTCACTTGCTCAATGACAGTGATTTGGACTTTGAGCAAGAAGTTCAATTGGAGCAAAACAGAAAGCAGGTCATGGACGAAATCAACCACAACGAGCAGCTTGAGCAGTTTATTAACCAACTTGATGTCAAGATTGCGCTGCTGCTGAAGAACAAAATTACCATTGATGAAGTTATCAGACATCGCAACCGCGGTCTCAACTCTCACATGTCTGTCAATAATCCCGGCGACTTGTTTGACCTCAAGGCTCTCAACAAGGCTTCTCGCAAACGTCTTGAGCTCTACCAAGGATTTTTCTACCTGCTCCAGACACAGCCCAACTATTTTGCTCGCTTGTTCAAGCAGCTCCGTGAGTCAATGGTGACCGAAAAAGAAACAAAGGACATTGAGGGAATGATCAAGACGATTTTCGGCGGTGCTCAAAAGCGCCGTGAGGAATTCTTTTACCTGCGTCTTGTCTCCCAGAGCATCACGGAAGAAATCACCAGCTGCGAGAGCGTCAAGGCCGTCCTGCGTGGAAACTTTATCTGGTGGAAGCTTTTGGGCGTGCTCAACCGAGCTCCAAAGGAGCGCAAGCTGCTCAGATCTATGCTCTACCCTGCTGTTTCAACAGTAGCCAACAAGTCGGATTTGGATTTGGAAAGCGATCCTCTTGCGCTTTACCGCAAGTCAATTGCAGACGAAGAAATCCGGACAGGCAAGCTAAGCCAAAGGAACCCACACATCCCTGTTTCAGAGGCAATCCGTCATCCGGAAACAAGAGCTACCTATGTTGCCAACTTGCAGAAATTGCGTGAGCTCACTACCGAGTTTTTGAATACCTTGGCTGACAATGTGGAAAGTTTGCCTTACCATATCCGTTTTGCTGCCCGCGAAATCTACACCATTTGCAAGGCCAAGTTCCCCAACGAGCATGAGGACCGCCTCTTGAGTTTGGTGGGCCATGTCATTTTCAACCACTACCTCAACCCCGCCATCATTGCTGCTGACAACTATGGAGTCATCAACTCTGCGCTGGGCCCTGTCCAGACCAGAAACTTGACCGAGATCACCAAGGTCCTGACCCAGATCTCAATGCTCAAGCCATTCTCGAGAGATGACGTCTACTTGCAGCCTCTTAATGACTACATCAAGACTTCCATCAACCGTGCCAGGGGTATCTTTAGCCAGATCATCAATGTCGCTGACCTTGGTCAGTACTACGAAATGTCTCTGTATGATGATTTGACGTCCCATGGTCGCCCTAGTTTGCACATCAAGATGTCGGACATCTTTTCTATTCACTCTTTGGTAGCTCAGGAGCTTGACGTCATGGCGCCTGAGCCGGACGACTCTCTGCGCATGGTTGTGGGCGAGCTTGGCCCGCTCCCCAACGATGCCAGTGAAATCCTCAACATTGCAAAGTTTGCCGAAATCAAGCTGGACCTCAACCCGAGTTTCTGCAAGATGGAGGACCCCGAAGCTGAGGTCAACTCGTTGCTGGTGTCGGCCAAGCGGTGCTTGATTTACGTTTTGCGGGTGCAGAGTGGACCGAACTTGCTTGAGGTGCTGGTTTCACCGGTGGAGCAGTACCACGAGAACAAGTACCGCGAGCTGTTGGCAGAAGAGGCCGATCTGCGTGTCAGAAAGCAAAAGCACGGCGAAGTTGAGAATGAGAATGCCGCTGATGCCGGATTAGGTGATTTGGAGTCCCTGACCTACCGCGAGCTCAAGTTGCTGGCACTCGAGAAAATCATTGAGCTCGAGTCCTACGGCAAAATCACGCGTGAGGACAACTACCAGGCCATTCTCAACTCGATTGCCCTTGACATCAAGTCAAAGCGCGCACGACGACTCATCCGCCACAAGGAAATCCAGGAGGTCAAACAGACCCTGGGCAACCTTGGCGAGAAGGAGGAGTACCTGCAAAACAAGCTCAAGACCTACAACGACTACATTGAGCAGGCCATGGTGACGTTGCAGACCAAGAAGGGCAAGAAACGCGGCATCTTCCCCTTCTCCAAGCAGTACTTCCACATGCGCGACCTGCAAAAGGCCGGCCGTGTACCCAAGTTTGGCTCCTACAAGTACACCGCCACGGCCATGTTTGAAAAGGGCGTGCTCGTCGAGCTCAATGGTTACACGGACCGCCAGTACGACAAGGTCACGTTCACGTTCTCCTCGGACGAGGTCGGCGTGTTCAAGATCGAGGCGGCGTTTGGATCGGTGGCGCTGCCCGGTGCAACAACGGAGATGTCGTTGGACGAGCTGCTGAGCCAGCAGTACAACAACCGCCAGTACATTCCATTGTTTGACAACATGGTCACGTTCAACACAAACTTGACGCTCCATTTCATCTTTAAAAAGTTTTACGGAGACAGTCAGTAATTGGGAATTTTTACAGCCTTTTCGTTGGATAATACTTATTTTTTTGTTTTGTTTGAATTTGTTCCTTTTGGTTTTTTTTTTTGTTTAAATTTCGTTTAGGTTATCGCTCAAGTTTTTGTTTAGCAATTTAAATACCAAGTCTTTTTTAATACCAATTACCTACGGTGCGCGCGTTCGCTGCAAGCATTTGTTTTGAATGCATTAATAGAAATTGATACATAAGCTATAAATTTACACCAAATCTTGTTTTTCTTCGTAAGTTCGTTTCATGCATGTATTTTTTTTTTCCAAGGCTTACTCCTCGTCGGCATCGACGTCACCGTACTCCCAGATACCAATGCGGTCGCTGCGGGCGTCGGTCTCGAGCTCCTTCAAGTTCTTCCAAACGGGCTTCCAAGCGTCGAGTTTCTCCCAGCCCTGGAGCGCAGTCTTGACGATCGCGTAGCCATTGTCGATGAGCGCGCTGTTGACGCTGTCGTCGGGGCCCTTGCTGTCGGCCGTGAAGATGGTGACGCTGAGATCGGTGCTGTTGGCGGGGGAGTCGACGTTGGCGACGACTTGCTTGCCCTCGATGCGGTCGCGCAGGTAGTCCACAAACTCGGAGAGGTAGTCGGTGGGCGAGCTGGGGGGAAGCTTGATGAAGGACAGGACGGCGGTGCTGGCCAGTGCGGGGATCACAGTGGTCGAGAACTGCGAGGGCAAGGGGCGCAGCGAGGCGTATGGCACACTGCTGACCTTGCCGGTGTCAATTTCAAGCACAGTGTACTTGTTGGAGGGCTTGTCAAAGGAAAGCACCTTGCCACGGACATAGGTGCCGGTCTTGGGGGAAACTGTCACGGTGTCGCCCTTCTTGGGGGTCTTGGCGAACTTGAACTGGGAGTAGTTACCGGCAGAGTTGTTGAAGCTGACAAGGTCAGAAGAGAGCTTGGTGTACTGAGCGCGAGACGACAAAGAGCGGTACGAGATCTCGCCAGTAGATGAAATGTTGGAAATGACAATGTCAATGTAACGCTTCTTGGCGGGCTCAGAAGTAGTGCCGGCAGAAGCAGGAGCAGCAGTGGTTTTGGCCACGGGTTCGGGGGCAGCAGGGGCATCAGCGACAAAGTCCTTCCAGATACCCTTTTGGGCCTTCTGGGCAGCTTCTTGGGCATCGAAGAGGGCTTGCGAAGAACCACTCTGCTGAGCAGAGTACTCGTGGACCTCGGCAAGACCTTCCTTGACAAGAACGACAGACAAGGGGTCGTTGGTTCCGGGGACATAGATGTTACCAATGAAGCCACCAGTCTTGTCGACATTGATGACGTTGAACTGAACATCACGCTGGTAGAACTTCTTGGAAACAAACTTGAGAGCATCTTCACCAAAGGCCTCCTGAGGTCTGGGCACACGGACGCCAGCAAGAACCAAAGTCAAAAGGGCGTTCTCCTTGGGGGCGTTGATGCGGAAACGGCCACCAGAAGAAATGTGTTCAACGACACCAGAGATCTTGCTCTGTCTTTCCAACGAGGCAAGGTGGCCCTTGGCCTTGTGAAGCGACTCGGAGGCGTCAACGGTTCTGTCGGGAGCGGGCTCGTTCTTGGAATGGACACCCTTGTTGGCCTTGATGGCGGCAGTCTCCTTCTCCATGAGCTCGTCCCAAGCTGGGGATCTGTCAGTGTCTTCCTTGCGGTGACGAATAACAGTAGCATAGCCGGCCTCAATCAAGGTTGCAGCAATGTTTTTATCCTGGAGAGTGATGGTAACGAGGTGGCGCTTTTCGAACTGGCTGGAAGCAGGTCTGACGGCGTCAACCTTGACCTGAACTCGCTTGCCGATAAATCTCTTTCTGGCGAATTCCTTGGCAATGGGAGCGTAAGCAGCGCCCTGGATGTCGGACTTTCTGGGAGCACGGACAGAAGACAGCTGGACAGTCTCTTCAGAGTCATCAGCGTTGCGCAAGACAAAGGTGTCTGAGGAAACGACCTTGGAAACAGTGGCCTCGTAAGTCTTGTCGCTGACTCCAGAGGAAGCAGTAACCAGGTCCTTCCAGAGGTACAAACGGGCGTCCTTGGCCTTCTTTTCAGCGGCACGCAGAACGGCCATGTTAGCCGCACCTATTTGTTGCGACTGCCAGTCAGCAATGGAAGCAAGTCCGGCTTGGAGCAAAAAGACTGCAATGTTGCCCACGGGGTGGACGACCTCGACAATGGGGAGACCGCTTGACGAGGTGGTAATGAACTTGGCAGTGACACCTCTCTGAAGAAGACGGGTCTCTGTGAAATTCTTGGCGGCATCACCAAAGGGCTCAGCGGGGGTGTCGGGAGATGCAGATCTAGGGGTCTTGATTCCAGCAATCAAAGCGTTGACCAAGATGTGGTTGCCCTTGTTGAGAATCACTCTGATCTGAACGCGGTCACCAGCAATCACACGCTCGACGACGGCGGGGTAAGTCTTTCCACCATACAGGCCCTCGGGGACAACAGAGTCGACGTTGATGGCCTTGACTTGGGGGTTCCAGATACCAGTCTCGCTCGACTTGGCAGTCTCTTGAGCGGTGGTAAATTTTTCCACAAGCTCAGGTGTAGAGATCTTTGAGCTTGCATCATCTCTGAGTTTGATGTTGCCATCCTTCAAGCTCTTTTCAATGAGAGAAGTGAAGATGGGAGCCTCGACATCGCCGTAGTCTCTGGCATTGACGCTGTAGTGGGTGTGGCACCGCACGGTCTTGCCAACCAAAAGAGCTCTGAGGTACTCACGGGACTCGTAGCCGTAAGTTTCGTTTGAGTTGAGTCTCGGGGCGGTCACGTATGCGAGAGAAAAGGTCTTGCCCGTGTCGAGGACAATTGTGTCTCCGGAGAGAATTGACTTTACCTTGGCATTGAATGTTGATACCGGCATTGTCAGAAAAGGCGGTCTATGGGGATATAAAGGGGCAGGGAGGTGTGGGGGATGGGGGATCAATGGGGGTTTGGAAAGGCAGGTGGAAGTGAGAAGCGAAAAGAACAGATCAGAAGTATGGAAATTTCACTCTCCCAGAACTTGTCCCACCAGACACGGCGCAGGAGTTGCAGGTGTTTGCTGACACGCCATGTGCTGTTTGCTGAGTAAGACCAAGGACCAAGTCAAATCGCTGTCCACGAAGCTGAGAAGGCCGGTCGGAACGTGCTAAGGACGGGGATAGGGAGGCTAGCGGTGTTGTTATGGTCTGGTGTAGAAAGTGTTGACTGGGTTGACTGGGCTGATCTGGTCTCTGAACATTAGCCATGGTCTGGACTGGTCTACTCAATTGAAAGACTCGATGGTCAATTGAGCTGAAAAATAACTCATCTGTCTCTAGCACCAACTCGCACTTCTACTGAGCCCATTCCCAGCTCATATCCAGTCCATTCTCTGCTGCTTGGACTTGTTTTAGGCCGTAGTCCTGATCTGTCTGCCATACTAAAGACTTGCGACCCCCGCCCTTTCAGAATCTCAGCCCAAGTTACCCGGCAGCTCTGGGGTTTTCAAAATTTCCGTCACTGCCACCACCTGGGACCTGCCCTTACTATGCGTTGTTGCCATGGCAACCCCCTCCCAAATTGTGCAAATTGTCCAATGAGCGCCGGGCCTCGTCTACTACCCAAGTCTCTCCTGCTCGCATACAGGGTTAGGACCCTCCAGCCCGTGCTTCACCGCTCGCACTCTTTTTTTCCTTCCCTCTTTTTTCTCTTCTCTCTTTTCCCTTTCTCCCCTTCCACCCCAACTTCACGCCCTCTTGTGAATCATCAACATATAATGGTCGCTCCTCGTCTCGTTCCTAGTGTCACGCGCTCGGCTTACCGTGTCGCCCAGGCTAACGCCCGCCTCTTCTCTGGCCGCCGCACCATGGCTTCTGCTGCCGCTGCCACCGGTACCGTCAGGTATGTCCTCCTCGAACCCCGAACTTTTCCCCTAGCAAGAGAAATCGACTGCGTCTTGTGTGTCCCTGCCCAATTGCAATGCCACTGGCAGAATTGAACTGTATCAGTGCGATGCCCCGAACTCGCGGCTTTAATGCTCCCGCTCAATGGCTTTTTTTTTCGGTTGTCGCGTTGATTTTTCAACTTCTGTTGTCCAGTTGGAACTTGTCCCAGTTCTGCAATCTCATTGGCCAGTCCCAAAACCAGCACACAAAACAACAAAATGATTCTCCCTTTTTGCTCAACACCATCAATAACCACGTTCATGATTGCTAACCCTTGTCTTTTAGATCCGTCATTGGTGCCGTCGTCGATGTCCAGTTCCCCCAGGACAACCTCCCTGCCATTCTCAACGCTCTTGAGCTCAAGAGAGAGAACGGTGAGAAGCTTGTTCTCGAAGTCGCCCAGCACTTGGGTGAGAACACTGTCCGTACCATTGCCATGGACGGTACTGAGGGTCTCGTCCGTGGTCAGCCCGTCCACGACACCGGTGCCCCCATCACCATCCCCGTCGGCCGTGGTACTCTTGGTAGAATCATCAACGTCATTGGTGAGCCCATTGACGAGCGTGGACCCATTGAGGCTACCAAGCACCTCCCCATCCACACCGAGCCCCCCACCTTTGCTGAGCAGTCCACCTCCGCTGAGGTCCTTGAGACTGGTATCAAGGTCGTCGACCTCCTCGCCCCCTACGCCCGTGGTGGTAAGATTGGTCTCTTCGGTGGTGCCGGTGTCGGTAAGACCGTCTTCATCCAGGAGCTCATCAACAACATTGCCAAGGCCCACGGTGGTTTCTCCGTCTTCACCGGTGTCGGTGAGAGAACCCGTGAGGGTAACGATTTGTACCGTGAAATGAAGGAGACCGGTGTCATCAACCTCGAGGGTGAGTCCAAGGTCGCCCTCGTCTTCGGTCAGATGAACGAGCCCCCAGGTGCCCGTGCCCGTGTCGCCCTTACTGGTCTTACCATTGCCGAGTACTTCCGTGATGAGGAGGGTCAGGATGTGTTGCTCTTCGTTGACAACATTTTCCGTTTCACCCAGGCCGGTTCCGAGGTGTCTGCCCTTTTGGGTCGTATCCCCTCTGCCGTCGGTTACCAGCCCACTCTTGCCACTGATATGGGTGCCCTCCAGGAGCGTATTACCACCACCCGCAAGGGTTCCGTCACCTCCGTCCAGGCCGTCTACGTCCCTGCCGATGATTTGACTGATCCTGCCCCTGCCACCACCTTCGCCCATCTTGACGCCACCACTGTGTTGTCTCGTTCCATTTCTGAGTTGGGTATCTACCCCGCTGTTGACCCTCTTGATTCCAAGTCTCGTCTTTTGGACGTCACTGTCGTCGGTCAGGAGCACTACGACGTTGCCACCAACGTCCAGCAGACCCTCCAGTCTTACAAGTCTCTTCAGGATATCATTGCCATTCTTGGTATGGATGAGTTGTCCGAGGCTGACAAGCTTACCGTCGAGCGTGCCCGTAAGATCCAGAGATTCCTTTCCCAGCCCTTCACCGTCGCTGAGGTCTTCACTGGTATTGAGGGACGTCTCGTTTCTTTGAAGGACACTGTTCGCTCTTTCAAGGAGATCCTTGAGGGCAAGTACGACCACCTTCCCGAAGCCGCCTTCTACATGGTCGGTGGTATCGAGGAGGTTGTCTCCAAGGCTGAGAAGCTTGCTTCTGAGTAAATGCACTAAACCCCCAACACAGAAGTTCATATAAATCACTCATGCTAATGAAGTAAATTCACCATTGTATCAAAAAGAAAAATCTTTAGCTCGCGTAGCTGTTCATTGAAAAAAAAAAAAAAAATTTACCCCTAAAAACGCATTAACTTCGACTGGTAACTATGTAATTTTGTAAATCAATCAACGCAACTTTTGTTGTGCTCTGTAAGAGCTCTATCTAGCAAAAACTATAACAATCAATCTATGCCTCATCGTCACTGTCGTCATCATCCTCCATGTCGTCGTCTCCCTCGCCCTTGACAGACTCTTCGTCACTCGACGCGCTATCGGCCTCGTTGACATCAACGACCTTGTCACTGTCCTTGACCTTCCTGTTTGAAAACAGAGCCTTCAAGTCGTTGCTCTTGCCAATGACATCGCGCACCGTGCGGTTCGTCATGGTGTCCCACACCTTGACCTTGCCGCCCGAGCCCGCCACAACAACGTGGCCAAAGATCTCTGTATCCGGCGCAAAGCCGACGCTGAATACCTTGCCCACGTCCAAGTCGCGCGAGAGGATCATGCTGGGCCCGCTCTTGCTGTTGAGGTTCCACAGCTTGATGGTCTTGTCAGAGCTGCCCGTGACCATGTAGCCGTCGACAATGGATGAAATGTCAAAGCAGCTGACCTCGTTGTCGTGAGCCTGCAGCTTCCATATGCTCTTGCCAGGCACGCGCGCGTCAAACTTGTGGATGATGCCGTTCTCGGTCGAGACATAGAACTCCTGGCCGTTGGGCGCCCACTTGAGGCCCTCGACGTCGCCCTCCACGGTCCACTGGCGCCGGCCCTCCTTCGAGTCCTCGGCGACCCGCAGGTCGGAGACAAAGACGTTGCGGTCGTAGCCACCGGACAGCAGCACGGTACCCTCGACAGGGTTCCACGCCACAGCGGAAACCTTGTCCGTGTGGAAGTTGAAGCTCCGCGCGCACGAGCCAGTGTTGAGGTCCCACAACTTGACCGTCGTGTCGGCGGAGCCGGACGCCAGCAGGTTGCGGTGGATGCGGTTGTGTGCCAACGTCAAAACGGCGTCAATGTGGTAGTTGTTGTTGATCTTCTTGGCAATTGCCTTCTTCTTTTGCTTCTTCTTGAGCTTTTGCTCGCTCTCGTCGAGCACCGCGGCGGTCTCGGGCTTTTGGCCCAGGATCATGTCCGGGTATGCACTGTCAACCACGTCAAGGTTCCAGACCTCGATTTCGGGCTCAAAGGTCGAGACGGCGGCAAAGTTGCCGGGGGCCTCGGGATTGCCCTCGATCTTGCCCTTGCCAACGCGGTAGTCGACGCGCTCGACGCAGAGCGGGAAACTGGGGAGCATGATGTCGTGGTGCACGTACAAGTTGCTGCGCGCGCCCTTGTCCTCGTTCTCCTCTTCGTCGCCGGCCTCGGCCTCGTCGTCGTAAACGTAAACCTCTAAAGTCGACAGCTCGTCTTCAGTACGAGTAGCCAGAATAAGGTTGTCCGTGGGGAAAACCTGCCATTCCTGGCGCTCCTCGTCCTCGTCTTCTTGGTTGGGCAGGGAGATATAAGGATCCTGCTCTTCGTTCTCATGGTACTGCAGGTTCTTGATATTGCTAAACATGCCCATGGTCTCACCTTCCTCTTCCTCCTCGTCGTCGTAGTGCTCAAGGTCGTACTCCTTCAAGTCGTCGTCGTTAGCAAGGTCGATATCACCATCGTCGTCCTTCTTGTCAGACTTGAGCGCAGCCACGGCAGAAGGCTTGGCAGACTCGCCCTCAACCTCCTCCTCGTCCTCACCAGATCCCTCAGCGTCAGCCTTGGCCTCGTCGAGCTGCAGTCTGGCAAGACCGGCAATGCGCTCCATCTCAGCATCGTCAATCTCGTACTGAATTGGAAACTCAGAAGGGAACCCTCTAGGGACCCAGGATGTCGAAGATATAATAGACATTTGTGTTGTTTAGTGGTATGTATGAAGTGCTTGCCTGTGAAGAAAAAATAAAAGTCCCAATCGCTAGAAATTTTTCAGTTAAAATTTTTTAGGTACCGCTTGGGAGGAATCCTCCCTGTTACCGCTTATAGTGATATGTCTAGTAAAGTTTGTAGCGTGGGTATCGTTATAAAATAATTCTTTATTACTTGTTGAAGTCGTTACCTTTGAAAATATGAAATGACATGAAAAAATCCTCGTTAAACAAAATACTAAATACATAAAATAGAGTCGTTTTGCAAGTTTGTTGAAAGTCGCAAAGCGTACGGCTCTTTGTCCGAGCTCACAATTTAAAAGAGTCCGTCAATTTCACCGTCCTCGTTGACCTCAACGTCCATGAAGCCACAGTGGGTGGGGAGACCAGGAATGGTCATGATCTCGGCAGCAAGGGCGTAAAGGTATCCAGCACCCACAGAAGCACGGATGTCACGGATAGGAACAGTGAAACCAGTGGGGACACCCTTGAGGTTGGGGTCGTGGGACAGGGAGTACTGGGTCTTTGCAACACAAATGGGCAAGTTGCCAAATCCTTGTCTGGTGTAAGTCTCAACCTTCTTCTTGGCCAGCTCGGAAAGCTCAATGCCCTCGGCACCGTACATTTCACGGGCAATGATGTTGAGCTTGTCCTCGACAGTGGTGCCCTCGGTCTGGTAAAGCAGCTTGAAGTCACGCTCCTTGGACATGGAAGCCTTGATAACGCCCTGGGCAAGGTCAACAGCTCCCTGGCCACCCTCGGCCCAGTGGTTGGCGACAATAGCATCGTCAGCACCGTACTTGACGGCCTCCTCGTGGATGACCTGGTGCTCAGCGGCAGTGTCAGACTCAAACTTGTTGATGGCAACAACAACGGGGAGACCGTATCTCTTGGCATTCTGAATGTGCTTGCCAAGGTTGGCGCATCCCTTTCTAAGAAGTTCAGTGTCTTCTCTGGTGTAGGCCTCGGGAAGAGGAACACCAGGCTTGACCTCAGGGCCGCCACCGTGGACCTTGAGAGCACGGACAGTGGCAACAATGACAACAACGTCAGGCTCCAAACCAGAAGATCTGCACTTGATGTTGAAGAAACGCTCACCACCCATGGTGAAGTCAAAACCGGCCTCGGTAACGACGAAACCGGCGTTTTCTTCGCTCTCGCCCTCCTCGGTACCAGCGAGCTTAAGAGCCATCTTGTCAGCAAGGACAGAGTTGGCACCAATAGAAATGTTGGCGAAAGGACCGGCGTGAACAAACACAGGGGTACCTTCAAGAGTCTGCATCAAGTTGGGCTTGATGGCATCCTTCATCAAAGCAGTAAGAGCACCACCAGCACCAATGTCGTCACAGGTAATGGGCTCGCCAGCCTTGGAGGAAGCAACAACCATGTTACCGAGTCTCTCGCGCATGTCTTCCAGAGAGTTGGAGAGGGCAAGAATAGCCATGCACTCGGAAGCGACAGTAATGTCGAAACCAGTCTCACGGGTCATGCCCTTTTCGTTAGAGCCTTGGCCAATAGTGATGCCTCTGAGGAATCTGTCGTTACAGTCAACAACACGCTTCCAGGTAATAGTCTCAGGGTCAATGTCGAGACGAGCAAACTTGGAAATCTCTTCCTCAGTGAGGTCATCAGGGTTGGTCTTGTCAATTCCGAGCTTCTTTAGGCGGCTAAACATGACGGGAGAAAACTTGCGGACGCCCTTCTTGGCGGGCACAAGTCTCTTGTAGAGAGGGCCATCCTTTTGAGTGTTCTCGTGGAAGATACGGGTGTCAATGGCAGCAGCCAACAAGTTGGTAGCAGCAGTGATGGCGTGGATGTCACCAGTCAAGTGCATGTTGAACTCGTCCATGGGAATGACCTGAGAGTAACCACCACCGGCAGCACCACCCTTGATACCAAAGGTGGGACCCATGGAAGGCTGACGGACGTTGGCAAAAGCCAACTTACCGAGGTGAGCACCCAATGCTTGGACAAGACCCACAGTAGTTGTGGACTTACCCTCACCAAGAGGGGTAGGCGTAATACCAGTAATGAGGACGTACTTACCATCCTTCTTGTTCTTGAGACGCTCCAAGAGATTGAGCTGAACCTTGGCCTTGTGGGCACCGTAAGCTTCGAGCTCAGAGGGGAGAACACCAATCTCCTCTGCCACCTGGGCAATGTTCTTGGGCTTTTGGGCACGAGAAATGGCAAAATCACTGGGAACAGGAACCTGCAAGTTCAGGGGCAAAGGCTTGATGGAGCGCTTGGAAGCGTTCTCGTAATGTCTCTTGGCAGAAATAAGCACATTGTCAAGGAGCATGGCAACGGTCATGGGACCAACACCACCGGGGACAGGGGTGAGTTTGGCAGCAGTCTCTGACACGGAAGCAAAGTCGACGTCGCCCACTAATCTAGTACCGCTCTTCTTGGTGCTATCTTCAATGTAATTGGTGCCTACGTCAATAACAACGGCACCTTCCTTGATCCAGTCACCCTTGACAAAGCCGGGTTTGCCAATGGCAACGACGACGATATCGGCAAGCTTGACGGCTTCAGGAATATTTTGGGATTGCGAGTGGAGAACGGTAACAGTGGCATGAGCGTTTCTGAGCAAAGAAGCAACGGGAGAACCGACAATGTCGGATCGGCCAATGACTACGGCATTCTTGCCGGCAATTTCGACCTCGGCCTCCTTGAGCAGATGGAGAACACCCTTGGGAGTGCAGGGAATGAAGAGAGGAGAGCCACCACGCTTGGAAAGCTCGCCAATGTTGGAGGTGCCGAAACCATCAACGTCCTTTTGAGCGGAAACGGCGTCAGTCACTAGAACTTCGTTGATGTGCTTGGGGAGAGGAAGTTGGACGAGAATTCCGTGTACAGTAGGGTCTTCGTTCAATCCATCAAGGACATGGAGAAGCTAAACGAGAGGTTAGTAGTTGTTTACGTTTGACCCGAGTAGACATGTAAAAAAAAGGGTAACTCACCTCAGCTTCGGTGGTGGATTCAGGATAGTTCTTAATCTCACAAGCAATGTTGGCTTCCTGGGCAGCCTTCAACTTCATGCGGACGTAGGTAGAAGAGTCGGGTCTGTCGCCAACCTGGATGATGACCAGCGAGGGCTTGAAGCTGGGCTTCTGGGCCTGGGTTTCCTTGATCTCAGCATTGAGACGGGAACGAATGTTTCTGTGCTCGGGTTAGTGGAGGTTTCTCATCACAATATGGGGTAAAGCGGGTGCATACTTGGCGATAGAGGTGCCGTCAATGATTTCAGCGCCCATGATGAATTATCTATGTAGAGCGATGGAGAAATGAAAGAATGGATGGGAAGAGAAGGGAAAAGAGGAGGAGAAGGGGAAAAGAAGAAGAAGAGAAAAATAAGAGTAGTTAAAATCTCCAGTTGCCGAACATCAGAACGGGCCTGGCTGGCCGTACATGTTTACCCGGAGGCACTGGCCATGACTCGGGAATCGATGGGCGCAGAGTGAGTTACCACGAACCTTCCTCACCAGTTGAGTCATAAGACCAGCATGGGATGGGCTGTCAGCTGGTTTCAATTAGAGCTCGATTCCAGAGATGGGAGAGCGCGCGTCAATGTTCTGTTGTACTACTTCCCAAACTTTTCACGCAACGGTTTGGCGATGTTCTCGTTCCAGGCACGTTGATTGGGAGAAAGCGGGCGATTTCAGAGCAAACGGAAATCTCTCCGAGTCGACGCCCGGTGAGACTCGGACTCGGACAATCAGCTAGGAGACTTGGTCAGGTTGAGTAGGTGATAATTAGAGCATGAGTGAGCTGTTCTTAGCAGCTCTGGTCGGCTCTACAACCTCCAAGCCCACAGCACAATTCCATACACCTACGTACCATACAGACGGAAATGCCCGAGACGACGCGACAGGGCCTACACTTCATTACAGACCTTTTGCTCTTTGCTGTTTCGAGCAAGACGCGAATTAGATGCTCTGAGACCTATATAACGGTCAATTGAACCGTAGACTACTCTGTAACCGGTTGTGAGAGTCAGTGCAGTCGTTTCCACTATAGTTTTGCTGACTGCATATAAGCACAGATGTATCAATTGGTTTGCCTGGCCCTTCACTTACTACCAGGCACACCAAGTACTATGTCGTACATTCATAACTACATTACAAGTGCACAGACTGCCAGTGCTGCAATCTAGTCGAGTAGTTGTTTGATCTGTGCTAAGTAGTTCCTCCCCATTTACTGTGGGCTAGGGCAGCTGTTCCATTGAAAAAATCCCAATTGCCACCAACCGTCGATTCCCAGCCATCAACACCACCCCATTTGCCCCTCGTAACGCCAGATCCCCGCCTGTTGCCGAGTTCAATTGTCTTGGATTTTCCTCAGTAAACTATCAACAATTACATTTATCTACAATGTTTCTTACCCGAAGCGAATACGACCGTGGTGTCTCCACATTCTCTCCCGAAGGCCGTCTCTTCCAGGTCGAATACTCTTTGGAAGCCATTAAGGTATGTTGTAACTATGTTTGCCTATTCTCCATGGCTATTGAAGTGTTGGAATTTGCGTCTAACGTGGTGTTGTAGCTTGGTTCGACTGCAATTGGTGTCGCCACTTCTGAGGGTGTTGTCTTGGGTGTCGAGAAGCGAGTCACATCTACTCTTTTGGAGCCCTCTTCAATTGAGAAAATTGTCGAAATTGACACGCACGTCGGTTGTGCCATGTCTGGTCTCACTGCTGACGCTAGAACTATGATAGATCACGCTAGAGTCGAGTCTGTGGTAAGTACAAGTCAAAGATCAACAACAAGTGGAGTGGTATTAACAAGAAGTTTTAGAATCACGGCCTATACTACGACGAACCCATCAAGGTAGAGTCTGTTACACAATCTGTCTGCGATCTTGCCTTACGGTTTGGTGAGGGAGCTGAGGGCGAAAAGAGAATCATGTCGCGTCCCTTTGGTGTTGCTCTTCTTATTGCCGGCTTTGACGAGAACGGACCCCAACTTTACCACGCTGAGCCCTCGGGAACTTTCTACAGATACGACGCCAAGGCCATTGGTAGCGGAAGCGAGGGTGCCCAGGCTGAACTTCAGAACGAATACCACTCAAGCTTAACGCTGGAGGAGGCTGAGCTGCTAGTCCTCAAGATCTTAAAGCAGGTCATGGAGGAGAAGCTGGACTCAAAGAACACCCAGCTGGCCAGCGTCACGAAAGACAAGGGATTCAAAATCTACGACGACGACCAAATGAAGGTTGTGGTTGAGAAGCTTGAGAGCCAAACAGCAGACGACGAGGTCACTGCTTAAAAGATAGCTTTTATATTTTAATCATAAATCAATTGTTCATTCAGAATCATGACAGCAGCCCCAGTCACCAGGTGCGTAATTAATTAATTCCAGTTACTGTTCTTGGTCACTTTTTCAACTCCCAAACGTTAAAATTCAAGTTTGACATAACCCTTCAGCCCTTAAACCTGTAATCGCCTCCATATTTTCGATATTCTCTACAACCGAATGAAGTGCCACGTTTTATGAAAAATAAAACTATCATGACGTCCGAAGAATTTTCGTCGCCAGAAAATGGTTCAAGTCGCAAAAATAAAGCGAACGGCGAGAGTTCAGGTAAGGAGGCGAAGCCCACGTCTTCCCCACTTGCATCGAAGCCAACAGGCGACAACACGGAACAGCAGCCTCAACGACGAAGGAGAAAAAACCACCACGGAGAGCATCCGCTGCCAGATGTTGAATCAAAATCCAAAGAAACAATGGATTTTTCCACGACGCCTGTTGGAATTAGCACTGCCAGCGAAGTCGGTCCACCCCACAATATAGAAATCGCAACTGAAAACGACACGAACCAAAGGACAGCACCAAGCAACGGTAATATAAATGACAGCGTTCAGTTCGACCCAATTATAGCTACGAGTGACCTTATTAGCGGGTCTGTGAAAAGACGACATCGCGTGGCAAGCGACAAAACCCCGGTGCCGGAAATAGACGAGCCGGATAGACCAAAAGACATCGCAAACGAACAACTTCCACGCCAGTATGATGAAGTTACTGGTTCTGACACGTCCCAAATAAGTGAAGATAATGTGCGATTTCAGTCTGCACGACGAGACAAGCCACAAGAAACAAGACAAGACTATTCCCCAACCAACAATTCAGGCTGGACCATTCATAACCAGCTTAAGGACCAGAAACCCCACGATACCACCCCCAACTACCAATCCGACTGGTACACGTCCCCGACCAGCTACTACCACGAAACTAATAACAGCAGCCACAGCTTGCGTGCCCCGCCATCTATCTCGTCTCTGAGTTACATGCCCGACTCGCCCACAACAGTACAATCACTACTGTTGCACTTGACCCAGCTCATTGCCCATTCCCTCGACAAGAGCCTCCTGTTTGTGACGCCTCCGGGGACGCCGCCCATCATCTGGCATTACGTCCATGTAAGGCGGCTCGCAACGGAGCTCAATCTGCTTTGTGTCGGAGTGTTCAAGGACGGATGCGAGAAAAGATGCCGCAAGACGAGAAAGATTTCAAACCGGTTGTTTACAGGGCTGCCGAAAAACACTGCGAGTAATGATTCCGACGACCAAGGTATCACGGTCGAGTGCACAGCAATGGAGTACTGCTGGAACTGCCTCAGCGTCGCCGAACAAGTCTGCAGCGACCTCGGTGTCACCCCCGACCTGGCCCACCTCGCCAACCATCTCTCCCACCACGTCCTCGCCCAAGTCTACAAACGGCTCATGACCATTTTCGACCACGCTTGGTTCCACCACAACCAGTTATTTTTGGCCTTTGAACGCGAGAACCAGTCGTACAGCCGCGGGGTGGAAATGGGGCTAAGGTGGGGGATGCTCGGCGGCCGCACGCCGTTGATCCCGTTTGGCAAGATCAACGACCAGCAGCTCGGCCGCGAGTGGGTCGAGCTCGTGGACGAGGGCGAGGAGGAACTCACGGGGCTCCGCGAGCTCATGGGCAACTCCCCTGGTCGCGGGACTGGCCATCACCACCGTAATGGCGACCTGCAGTATCATACTGGCCCTGGAGGCGGAATTGGGAAGGAAAGGGGCCACCACCGGGGGCTGCTGATTGAGGAAAGCCCAGAGATGAGCGAGTTCGAGTACCTGTCTGAAGTCGACATGGCCATGGCCGCCGGCAGCGGCGGCGGCGAAGCTTGATCTATCATGTTTTATAATAATAGAAATGCAATTCTAGGTCATGAAGTAAAGTCTCATTGTCATACGTTAAAAAGTAAATAAATACGGGCTATGCAAACAATTGTCTGGTCTTTGTGATTATTCCAAGAGATGCGCGTACTCGGGGAGTTCCTTGATTTTCTGGTACAAGAATTTCTCGAGCTTTGTTGCGTTCTTGTAATAAGTCGTTGTCTCGTTATTGTAGCTGCGGCAGTTGTTAAAAATGAGGCGGGCGTCGTAGAGGAACTGCTCGACGGAGGAGTAGGCGTCGGCCTCGAGCCGCTGCTCCATGGTGGAGAGGTCCATGGGCTCCTTGATGACCTCGTAGTAGTCGGCGACGTCGTCGCGGCTGACAGGCTGGGCGAAAGGCCACGAAGAAGGGTGGTTCTGCATGTCGCAGAGCAGCTGCTGCATGACGGTGAAATGCGGCGACCGTTTCGGGCGGCGTGCGAGCTCGTCCATCTCGGGCGTCCAGCTCGCCTCCTTGAGCCCCGGGATCGTCATGGGGTCGATACCCGTTTCAAAAATTTTGCTGTCCGGTGGTTGGTTTTTGAATGCGGTGAGCCCTGGCCGCACAATGTGCGACCGCGATATTTGCCGGATCTTGCGGGCAATGGCGGCCTTTTGGACCAGCAGAATCTTGTTTGAGTCGAGGTACCGCATCTTGGGGATCATGGTGCATTGCATGATGGTGCCTCCCTCGTAGTCCTTAATGTATCCCATCCACACCGACCTGTCAAGCGAGATCTCCTTGGTGAAACCCTGTTTTTTGAAATACCCAATGGCGTAGTTGTCTGCATATGTCAGGAAATGCTTGACCTTGCTAGTGCTCTGCACGTAGTCCTTCAAATGGTTCATTAGATGTGCACCGTATCCTCTCACCTGCTCCGTCGACGAAATGGCACAAAACACAATCTCGGCAAACTCTCTATTCTCAAACGGCCTAAACGTGATGCCGCCCACCACCGTCAGCGGTTTCCGAATCACCGCTATCGACACATGGCTCTTGTCAAACACCAGCCGCGCAATATACTCCCTGGGCATTTTCGGCAGCTGCTTTTGAAAAATGTTCTTGAGCCCCATGAGAATGATGAGGTGCTCGTTGGAGTCGTCATTGTTGACCACGCGGAACTCAATCTCGCCCTCGCGCTCTTCAACGACCGCAGCGCGCTCCTTGTAAGGGTACTCGACGCCGTCAAACACAAACTTGGTGATGAGGTTTTTGTTGTCGTCGGTTTCCTCTGCCGGTTTCTCTGCACTGCCGTCTGCTTTGGTCCCGTCCCCTTGTTCTGCGTCTTGTTTTGCAGCGTCCTCTTCGGTCTTTACCTTCTTTGTATGATCGCCTTCTTCAGTGTCCAAGCCATCTTCAGCTGTGCGCTTTGTACTCGTCGTCTCGACGGCATTGCTCTCGTCGTGTGAGCTAGGGGCGTCTACCAAGTCTTCCGTCATTTCAATGTCCGTCTGGGGTTCATGCTACAGATCATCATTGTTGGCATTTGACAAATTTTATATACTGGTCACGTGTTCTGTCATGTGACTTAGCATTATTTGTGATTATTAATATCAATGTTGATTATTATGTAAATATCTACGACTTCAAATCAAGTGCCTGAATATTTTATGGAAGCTAATTGCTATACGCATGAGACAGACTAGTCCACTATTTTTCCGCCCGTAGAAGAAAATCGCCCAAGTTTGGCTAAATCTTCCCTAGTAGTAATAATAGCTCCAACTAGCTCTTGATTTACTATTAATTAGCTTTCCATGTCTATTTGGTGGTGTTGTGGTGCGAGCTACGGATAGTCAGTACTTGGACCTGATGATGATGGTGATTGCACGTGTCGGCCAGTTTGGAACCAAACCGTAGCCCCGTACTGGGCCCATTCTCTGCGCCGTGCTGGCTCGGCGGGTAAAACACCTGAGCAGCGCGACTTTTCAGCGACTTTTCATGCCTGGTGGCTCTGCGCATGAAACTGGGCGTTCCAGGTCGCCGTAGAAGCTTTTGCGGTCCCGCCCGTAGTCCTGCTCAGTTCATTGAACTTCATTCCATTCGCGCCGGTGCTGATGAATATTTGCCAGTGGTCACTCCTGGTTAGGGCTTTCTCGGGTCGTTGCGATAAAGGAACGCGTTTTGTTACTGGCCAATGACACAATTAATGCTGCGCGTGCTGCGATATTCCTATTTCTGTCAAGGGGCAGAGAGGCCTTGTCTTGGCGGCTGGCAAAGCGACAATAATTAATTCGTGCTTATCCGCGTCTTTATTTATTTTTGCCAGGGCCGTCAAAACACCACGTCACTGCAAAACCCGAGTTTTTTTTTTTTTTTTGATTTTATTTTTGCTGATATTTTCTGTGCCGGTTTCGAGCTCGTCTTCTTTTCCAACCTCCTTTCAAGCGCTCTCATCACAGTCTTTGACAGTTTTCTCTGATCCCCCGTCCGCTCGTTAATCCAGTGCCGATTACTGTGCGACGTTGTTACGGTTCAAGACGCTGCATTTAAGGTTTCTCAACCGCATTGAATAACCCGGACACCACTTGATTTTATTTTTTTTTTTTTTTTCAGTCCGTCGTTTACTTTTTTTTTTTCGTTTTCGTCTTGCCTGTCAACAAACCACTCGACACCAGCCAATCCTGGACCGATAATTCCATCCTTCTTGCATCATGATCAGACGGAGACTTGTTGCATGCTATCTCTTTTTCGGCCTGGGAGCCCTGCTCCTGGTCTACTCGCTGAACACAATGTACATTGACAGATATGAAATCAGCTCAGAGTCCCACGTCCAAAACGGCGCTCTGCAAGCCCCTGATCCATTCCCCAAGGGCAAGCCCGATTTCAGAGAGAAGCACAACGATGAGAAGAACCAGCAGCAACAGCAGCAGCAGCAACAACAACAAGAGGAGGAAGAGCAGCGCAAGAAGCAGGAGGAGGCCGAAAAGCAAAAGCAGGAGCAGGAAAAGCTAGAGAAGCAAAAGCAGATTGAAAAGGAGGAGCAGGAGGCTGCTGCCAAGAAGAAGGAAGCTGAGGAGGCCGAGGCCAAGGCTTTGAAGGAGGCCGAGCAGACCAAAGAGCTCGAGAAGGCCGCTGCTGAAAAGAAGGCTGCCGCTGAAAAGGCTGCCCAGGCCGAGTCTGACAAGAAGAAGGCCGCTGAGGCCGACAAGAAGGAAGAGGAGCCCGAGACCCTTAACGAGATTGGACAAGCTTTAATTGATGAAGAGGACGTCCCTCTCACTGAGGAGGAGCTTGCTCAGCCCATGTCTGTCCGCATGACCAACCGCAAGAAGCGCTACCTCAACTGGATGAAGCGCTTCAAGTCCCTTGGCAAGTCCCAACAAAAGCTCGTGTCCAACAAGATGCAAGGCCGCTTTTTGGGCATGGAGCAAAAGGAGATTGCCTCGTTCAAGGAGCCCATTGCCTACACTGAGGACGAAAAGGTCGATGGCAAGGTGCAGCCTGCCGGCAAGAAGGTTGTCTTGCTGACTGCCACTGACGGCCAGGGCAACTCTGAGATTCATGATGTGCTCGCCATGGCTCGTGAGAACCGTGCCGAGTACGCTGCTTACCACGGATACATTGATTTTTTCGTCAACTTGACCAAGTTTGCCGAGCCTAACCGCCACCCTGTTTGGAACAAGATCAGCGCCATCAAGGAAGCCTTTGACGAGAACCCTGGCGCTGAGTGGCTTTGGTGGGTCGACACTGACATTATCATCATGAACCCCATGATTGACCTTGCTGAGCACATCTTGTCCAAGAGAGCTTTGACTGAGCGCATTACCTATGGCCGTCCTCTCCGCAACCCCGAGGCCAACTTTTACAATGGTGGCTACATGAAGAAGGGCGAGGTCGACGTTGACAACATTGACGTGGTAATTTGCCAGGACTTTTTCGGTTTGAACGCTGGTTCCTTTTTCATCCGCCGCTCGACATTTTCGCAAGTGCTGCTTGATCTTTGGGACGATCCTCTTTACATTGAGGCCAACTTTGTGCGCCGTGAACAGGATGCCCTCATGCACATGTTTTTGTTCCACGACCAGATCCAAGAGCATTTTGGCCTTGTCCCCCAGCGCCTGCTCAACTCGTACGGCGACAAGCCCGAGCACGTGTGGTCTTACAAGCCCGGCGACTTTGTCATTCATTTCGCTGGCTGCAACACGCGCGGCCGCTGCGACGAGGTGTGGAAGAAGAACTGGGAGATCCGCGGCCGGGTCCCTGCAGAGTACAGAACGGCCGAGTCCAAGTTTGACCCGGGCAACATTGACGGCAACGGCGCCGCTGCACCCCCAAAGCCTGAAACCGACAAGCCTGCCGCTTAAAACATATTACCTGAAATTCGACAAAAAAAAAAAAAAAAAAAAAAAAATAAAAAAAACAAGTTATAAAAAAGATTATACTGGGCATGTACTAAAACCATTGCAGAGATGTCATCGAACGTCTCTGACATTTTGTTTAAAAATATATTAATATACTTTAATCATTAGAACTTGGAAGTACTAGTATCTTTCAGCCACTCCACAATACACCGAAAAACTCAAAGCAGCGATCAAGGTCAAAAACGGCCGTGCCTGTCGATTGATCAGGAATCAAGAAAGAAGGAAAAGAACAAGAAAAAAGAGTTTTAAACTTTTGCCGTTGATTGCCGATGTGCAATGCGGAACGTTTGTTCTCCCCGCAAATGACCCAAGGCTCTGGACCAAAGACCAAAGCAAAACCGCCTGGTCCTTCGGCCAATTAGCTTGGCAGGCGGGGGCGGACACAATGAAACCACCAGTCCGCTACTCCACCAGTCGAGTCAAGTTGGGGATTACAACCCCCCCATGGATCAGTTGCGTGGAGGGCGACCAGGAGCGATTGGGAACTGGGACTTGGGCAAGATCACAGGGAATGACGCTTTTGCGGAGCAGCATGATGGGCATCATGACTTATAAAACGGGTATGCTTTCCCAAGTAAAAATCGATTTTTTTTTTTTTTTTTTTTCAGTTCCAACCTCACCTAACATCTTGCGGGCGATTGGATTGGAATCGTTTGGCGTTTAGTACGCATTTTAAAGACACTCATTAGATTAAGCATTTCATGCTACGACTAGCATTGCGAACCCGCAGCAGCAGAGGGGCCTCAGCACTCAGGTATGCCCCGCGCCGGTTCAACTCCTCCACGCCGCCCAGACCGCCACAATCCAACGGCACTGGCCGCGCACTCGTCCTCTTTGGTGCTGGATTGGCCATTGGCAGCGCCTACACTGTTTATTCGTCGTTCTCGGCACCCTCGCCAGCACAAGCCAGCCACTCGGTCTTCCCGCAGTCGTCAACAACACCGCTTTCCGATTTGCAAACCCCCCAGTACGGCACCGCCGCCGACTTTGACGCCGCCTACACCGCCATTGAGTCCCTTCTTGGTAAAGAGCACGTTACACGCAAACAAGACGCGCTCGACGCGCACTCGGACACGTTTTGGAACACGGTGCACGCGCGCGCAGACGAGCGGCCGGGCATTGTGTGTTTTCCGGGGAGTACGCAGGACGTGGCCGCGATTGCCAAGATTGCGCACCGGTACAGGATCCCCATTGTGCCCTTTGCCGGCGGCACGTCCCTCGAGGGCCACTTCATCCCCATGTACGGCGGGGTGTCGATTGATTTCAGTCGCATGAACCGGATTGTGGCATTGCACAAGGATGACTTGGACGTGGTGGTGCAGCCGGCCGTGGGCTGGGAGGAGCTCAATGAGTACTTGGCGGAGCATGACTTGTTCTTTGGACCAGACCCTGGACCAGGGGCACAGATTTCGGGCATGATTGGGACGGGTTGCTCGGGGACGAATGCATACCGGTACGGCACGATGCGCGAGAACACACTGGCGCTGACGGTGGTGCTTGCGGACGGCACGGTGATTAAAACCAAGCAGCGGCCGCGCAAGTCGTCGGCGGGGTACAATTTGACGCAGCTGTTTATCGGCAGCGAGGGGACATTGGGTATTGTGACGGAGGCGACACTCAAACTGGTGCCCAAACCGCAGAACGAGAGTATCGCCGTGACGACTTTCAACAGTGTTGAGGAGGCGGCAGCAGCGGCGGCCGAGGTTGTGCAGAACGGCATTCTGGTCGGCGCCATTGAGCTCATGGACAAGCCCATGATGCACGCCATCAATAAGAGCGGCGCCACGACCAAGGTCTGGGACGAGGCCCCGACACTTGTGTTTAAATTCGCGGGGCCGACTGAGGTGGGCGTCAAGGACATGATTGCCCAAGTCGAGCGGATTGCTGGCAAGCACGCCCGCCGCACGTTTGAGTTTGCGACCAAACCCGAAGACCGCGCCGAGCTCTGGTCCGCGCGCAAAAACGCACTCTGGAGCACCATTGACACCGCACCCCAGGGAGCCACGAGCACCTGGACCACCGACGTGGCGGTCCCCATCTCGCACCTCGCCGCCATTGTGCGCGAGTCCCAACAGGACATTGCCTCTTCCGGGGTGTATGCGACTATTCTCGGCCACGTCGGCGACGGCAACTTCCACAGCGTCCTGCAGTACAACCCGTCCACCCAACGGCACCAAGTCGAGTCCCTCGTCCGCCGCATGGTCCACCGTGCTCTTTCCTACGACGGCACATGCACCGGCGAGCACGGCGTCGGTGTCGGGAAACGGTCTTACCTCGAGGAGGAAGTCGGAACAGAGGCAGTGGACTTGATGAGGAGACTGAAAAAGTCGCTGGACCCATTATGCCTGCTCAACCCGGATAAAGTTGTCAACTTGAACCCGGCACTGGATGCCGCTGACCGACATTAACAGATTGCGTCTTCAGCCGTGCGTAATGTTACTAATCAATGTAATTGTGATTGTGTAATGATTATAAATAATTTATAATCAGATTACATTAGCAATAACTGCTAAGAATAGAAACAGCCCTTTTTTAATGCAACGCTGTAACTAAGTAGACTTGTAACAGGGACTAGAACACTGTACAAACTTGACTGACTACTTCCTTGGATCTGTCTTGAGACGAGAAGTGAGACTGGGAACTGAGACTTGAGACTGTTGAATGACTGCCTTATCATGATTCACGATCATTGAGTTGTAGTTTGGTTCTGTGCATTCTTAATACTTAACTTGGTGGACTTTAAAAGTTTGTTCGACTCAGTTTTCCACAGGGTTTTTTTTTTTCCAGTGTGGTTGTTGCCATGCCAACAAGCTACCTTTACTGGGGGGGGGGGGGGGGACCGACCAGTTTTTGTTCGTGTTTCTGGCCCTGGCAAAAATGCACAAAAAAAAAAATCAACAACCAAACTACTTAATACTCAAATAGCCTTAGCCAAGTTGGCTGGAGTTACTGGGTCAGTTAGTTTTGATGATGATGATTGTTGGAAGAATGGGCGGGTTTTGTTTGGAATGTCTCAAAGTTCTTTTCAAAGGGCACGCACCGTAGAACCCACCTTGTTTCTTCTTGCCCCAGGTATACGTCACGTGATTTATATACTGGAAAGCTGGTCTATTATTTACCTCAACTCAAGACAAGACAGAGAACAGAGCAGAGCACAGAGCAGAGCAGAGAACTGAGTGTGTTGGTTCTACTTCAAACTCATCGTAGTCCCAGTTCTAGTGCTAGTGCGAGTTTTGGTAGTGAATTATTTTATTTTCGCGTTGCAAGGAGAAGCAGAAAAGGCCCAATTTAAAGTTGGCTCCGTTGCTGTGAATTGAAATTCTGCTTTTTTTTTGGCGTTTTTTCCCATTACAGTGTTCGGTCCACTTCTCCTTTTTTTTTTTTGTATTTTTTTTTATTTTTTACTTTTGATTTCCCTGGATTCCTTTTTTCCTTTCCTCCTTCTTCCTGTTCACCTCCATCGCCAGTTTCAAGTTCCATTCCTCCTCTTCTTTTTTATTGCCAGTCAGTTGTTCTTGTTTGTGCATCCCACGCCCTTCGTTTAGGCAGTCCCACGCCTGGTTTTCCCTTTGGTCCATTCCTTCGTTTCAACAGCCTCCTTTTTTTTTTTTTCAACAGCCAGCACCACCATCTACAACCAACAACAACAACAACAACAGCAACAGCACACTCCACAGCCACGTCTCAGCTGGCAAAGCTCTTATTTATTCCATTATTCCACTACTATACTCAGAATCAGCCACCTGCTGGTAGATACCAGATACCAAACAAACAGTGAAACACACAGCTAGTCTAGCCACAAGACAATCCAGACCTTTAGGAGAACCAACTCTCCTCTTTTAATCAGACGCTCGTTTGCATCGCCAAATCATCTACTTGGCATACTTTTTTCCGCCAAATCTTGACACCTAGTTGTGCCAACACACTCTTGCATACCCCTTAATCGGTGACCACACCACACCACCTCCACAATGACCACCGGCTCGCCCAGACCCCAGTACGCCTCAACGCCCGCCTTCTCGCCCTCCCCCGACTACAGTGCCATGGCTTACTCCATGCCCCCCTTCTACAGCCCGTCCCCCGCACAGCTAGAGTCCCTGGAGGCAGCCGCCTCCTCGCGAACCGTTTATATTGGCAACATTCCCCCAGAAATCACTCCTCAAGAACTGCTTGACCATGTGCGGTCTGGCGTCGTGGAATCAGTCAAGATTCTGCCCCAAAAGAACTGTGCCTTTATTTCGTTTCTGAACGCCACCTCTGCATCCCACTTCTTTTCCGAAGCCAGCTTAAAACGACTCTCTCTTAATTCGCAAGACGTCAGGATTGGCTGGGGTAAACCATCTTCGGTGCCTCCCCAGGTCTTGCTTGCAGTCGCTCAGGACGGCGCCTCACGTAACGTTTACGTTGGAGGCTTGCCGGCCGACATTACCGAAGACGAAATCTTGAACGACTTGCTCCAGTACGGACCCATTGACACGATTAAAATCATGCGCGAAAAAAACATTGCCTTTATCCATTTCCTCAGCATCTCGGCAGCCATCAAAGCTGTCCAGCAACTCCCCTTTGAACCCAAGTGGACCGACCGCAAGGTCTTTTACGGCCGCGACCGGTGCGCCTACATTTCCAAGACCCAGCAGCAAAGCGCTGCGCGGTACTTGGGTATTGCCCCGGGTTATGAACACTTGATTGCAAACGCCGATCGTGATTTGATTTCGTCGGCGTTGGCCCAGCAGTCCGCTGCCGCTGTTGCCGTTGCTGCTGCTGCCGGCGCCAACAATGTCGGCAACCGCACCGTTTACTTGGGCTCTGTCCACCCTGAAACCACCACAGAAGAAATTTGCAACGTTGTCCGTGGCGGTATTTTACACTCTGTCAAGTACTTGGCCGAAAAACACATTTGTTTTGTCACTTTTGTCGACCCTACCGCAGCTGCACAGTTTTACGCTATTGCCAACTTGCAAGGTCTAGCGCTTCACAACCGCCGGCTAAAGATTGGCTGGGGCAAGCATTCTGGTCCACTACCCAACACCATTGCCATGGCCGTGACTGCAGGAGCTTCCCGCAATATCTATATCGGCAACATTGACGCCACGTGGCCCGCCAGCAAGCTGCGCCAGGATTTCAGCGAGTTTGGCGAAATCGAGCAAATCAACTTCTTGCCAGAAAAGTCGTGTGCGTTTGTCAATTTTACGCACATTGCCAATGCCGTCAAGGCGTTGGAACGGATACAGGAAAAGGAAGAGTATGCAGATTTGAAGGTTAACTATGGTAAAGATCGTTGCGGCAACCCGCCCCGGCAGCTGCCACTACCGTTCTCGCCTGTACTGCATGGCAGTATTCAGGACTTTAAACCACAGCAGCAAGATAGCGGCGAGGGATTAGGGATTATAGACGGCGGCGGCCAGCTTCTCATGTCGCGGCTAGGCACCCAGAGCGATGCTGACGAAGACGAGTCGTTTTCAGACCAGTCTGCCTACGCCACCCACGCCTCTGCCACCAGCACCACCCTAACCATTTCCGAAGTCCACGACGACGACGACAATGATACCTTGACGCCCAAAACCACTGCCGACTCGAGCAAGTCGTCCTCCCCGCGGTTAAAACGGGGGCAGCCGCAGTCTGCGGACGACAACTCCGGCCAAGACAATGACCAGGACTTTGTGCTAGACGACGAGGCAGCTGCCGCCATGGCGGCCGCCGCGGCGCGCACGTTTGGCCTGGTCAGCGTCTCGCAAAAGGTCAAGGCGATTGAAGCCAAAGCCGTGGCTGCATAGCCTGCAAGGAAACAAAAAAAAAAAGAAACACGATAATTACCAAAAGAAATTTCACAAAAGGAACACAAGCTGTGAAAAAAGAAACTGATAAAAAGAATTTGAAGAAAAGAAAAAAAAAAAAAGAATTTGGAATTTTGAAAAGAACAAAAAGGTGTACAATAAAAACCCGTTACCAACGCGTCAACAACTGGACCACAAAGCTTACTACTAGTTTTATTTTTTTTTTACTATTATAATTTATTAATTTGATCATTTATTTAAAAATAATTGGAAATGAATTGCAAGACCAGTAACGAAGCAAATTAGAAATGTTATATCAATCAAGGACAATAATCACAGTAAT
>JAJMHN010000035.1:0-139684 GCA_030566025.1 Geotrichum cucujoidarum | reverse complement strand
AAAATAACGTGTTTGTCTCTTGATATCATGCCGGGCATGCCCAATGCCATGTCAAAACGGCATCGCATAACTAACAAAAGCAAATCAATTCTTATTGAACAAGGCCCTAGTATTTGAATACGCATTGAACCGGACGCATATCATGCAACGCACATCATATAATACTGCCGATATGACCATCATCATCATCGTCAATAACTTGCCTATAACCAGCTATCATCTAACCAGTTACTTAGCTTGTACTTGACCCCGTAGCTAATGGACTGACCCGCCGGTATCAAGCGCTCCTTATCCCAGCGCCTCTCTCCAGCTGGCGTTTCACCAAACCTTTGCCCGGACTCTGGTCAATCAAAACGACAAACGACGATAAAGTCTGACTGAGGCCATGCCGGTAACGGCTCCAACTCGGTACTCGAGGAATTGCTCAAGTCTAGGCCTACCCCCCGGTATCGGCAACTTTGCGATTGATGATTGCCGCTTGAAAATTAATTGGATTTTTGGGGCTTCTTTTTCTTTGCCTTCACCCGGGCGTTTTTCCCCAGCGGTTTTTTTCCCCCCCGCGCCTCCACAAAATTAAGTTCAGTAGCCACGTGACCTAGCCTAATAACTGGTTTTTATAAATTTAGTCACATGACTCTTACTCGATTAAAAGGGTTCGATTTTCCCCCAACCGCGAATCACGTGAACATGTCGGTAAGTAAACTAGCGTGGCTGGCTCTGACTAGCAAGCAGTTTAACGCAGTGAAGCACTTTTTCTCTAGATTCCGGTTCTCTCTTCTTAATTTTTTGTGCTTGTCCTTGTTTTTGTTATATCCCTCGTGTTCAGCTGTTGTTGTTTTTAATATCGTTTGTTTAGTAACTTTAGTTGGTCGACGGGATCTACGCACCATCGGACAAGCTTGATCACGGCTTCTTTTTCCTTCAAGGTTTTCCCCCCGTTTCTGCCTTTGGCTTGGTCTTTGTGGGGAGTGCAAATGTGAGTCTGGGGGCAGCGTAGATGTGGGGCCATCATCGTCTCAATGGGTGAATTAAATTCGATTGAGATGGTTTCAATTGAGATTGTTGAGTATGGGCCTGGAGTGGGCTTGGAGCGGGAGGGAAATGATTGACCTTTGAGCAAAGAACGCGATGATGTGCGCAGCAGCAATAGCGTTTGGAAGTTTCAAAAATAAAATAAAATAATTTTTAGCATCATCTGGTTAACTTGACTACTTAGTTAATTAGCTAACTAACTAGTTAGCTGGTTAATTGGCCGGTCCGGCGCCTCCCGAGCTCAGCTTGCCTTTTAATCATGGACCTGTGCTGCCCTCAACTGGCATGCCCGAATACCTAAAATCTAGAATTAAGCGCGCAATGGACTCGCGGCCGAACCCACTTCAACAGCGCCGGCAGCTGCCCTCAATTCCCTTCCAAAGGCGGTTGTCGAGTTTGTTCTTCAGGCAGTTGGTTTCTTGGAAACTCGCAACTCAAAAACCCGCGCGCAGTGAGGCCCTCGTGTTTGTGCGTCGTTTTCATGCGAGCTAAATAATTTTATTTTCTTTTTCCTTTTTTTTCTTTGACAGCAGCGATGAGGACCTAATCATCACGTGACCAGCACATGGGAGTCCAACGGCACAACAAGGCACAACTGGACTCACTGATCACAGATCACTGGCACGTCTGTCGCGCAGTGTGCCCATCAAATGGCGGTCGCGCAAACGGTCGCAGGTGTGCCCAAGACAGACAAGCGAGAGATAGCGCGTGGGCGAGCACGTTGTACCGTGACTACCGTGACCAGCCGCCCATCGACACTGCCGGCACCAGACATGAGATGACCCATGCCTTGTCCCAGTTCCACGCTAGCTAGCTCCAAACCCACCCGACGTCCTCGCCAGCTTCCTCGCCAACTCAATTAGCTAACTAACTCAGCTCAAATGATGTGCGCAAAAATATTATTTTGCTGCCATGCGCGCCTGGCAAATAATATCTGCACCTCCACCCCCCGGCCCGGCCCAGCAGGTCTGGGATATACAGCGGCCGGACCCAGAGTTACCGATCAGCGTTTGCGCGCTGGTCAAACGTACCCGTCGGGCATGTGCAACGGTGCATGCCGCCGCCCACGTGAATTTAAGCTCAAACAGAAACCGCCATATTGCTTTTTCTGATAACCGAGTTTTTTTTTATTTTTATTTTTATTTTTATTTTTATTTTTATTTTTATTTATTTTTATAATTATATCCATCATCAATTAGATGGCCAATAACCGCTTGTCCATGTGGGACACAGGACTCAATATATAAGAATTGGTCCTTCCATTTGGTCGATTAGAAAAAACTTACAACTTTTTTACCAACCCTTCTTCTTCTTCCTAGACAATATCATGACAGACCGACCCAAACATCAAGCATTCATGCCACGGCCAGCACCATCGACAAGTACCAACGGCCCGGCACCTTCCGCCGCCGCCAAGGTCTCCAAGAAACACAGCACGTCGGGCGCGACCAAGCGGCGCCCGCGCACCTCGCACATTTGGAACTACTCCACCATCAACCCCGAGGACGGCATCACCCTCAACGCCGAGGGCCAGGAGGTCTGGGTCTGCAGCATGTGCAAGGACAAGCGCACCAGCTACCTCTTGTCCGGCGGAACCGCTGCTCCTATCCGACACCTTCTGCGAGTGCACAAGATTGGACCTGCGGCGGGCGGCCACCAAGGTCCAGCGGCGGGCCGACCGAGACGCAACACGATTGCAGGTGTCAAGACCGAGGACAAGACCAAGACCCAGACTCAAAACCACCGCAAGTCGCTCGGCGACGCCGTCTCAGGAGCGTTTCTCAACAACAAGGAACCTACCAAGCTGGCCCCAGCAGCCACCGTCCAGACCCAGACGCAAACGGTAGCTGTTGCTCCTGTCGTCTCCGACGAGCCCGCAACGCCCGTCACGCCCACCCAGGGCCCGCTCACATTCACCTTGCCCGAGTACGCGTTGCACTCTGGCGGCAGCGCGGCGTCCACAGCCGCCACCTACTCGCTGCCAGCCACGCCCGGCCCCGAGTTTGGTCCGGCCTCGCCCTTCTCCTTCCACCACTCCCACCACACTGGCGTCAGCTCGGGTGTTAGCGCGAGCCAGCAGGCGCTCGAGTTTGAAACGAGCACGGCGGCGGCTGCTGCTGCCGCTGCGGCAATGATGGGCGGCGGCGGCGGCAGTAGTAGCAGTACAGGCCCGGCAATGGGCCATTTCGGGACCCCAGGGTCGACGGTCTCGTCCCTCTCAGTCACAAACACGCCCGCGACGCCCACGTCGCCCTTCTCGAGACACAACCCCTTTACCATGTCCCACGTGCCCTCACACGATTTTGAGCACAGCCACCACTCTGCTGACTCCAGTATCAGTAGCCATGGCGGTATCAATGTGGACAGCGCGACCAAGGCGCTCCTCGAAATGGTGCTCCAGTACGACATGCCCGCGAGCCTCATCGAGTCAACTAGCTTCAAGAACTTTTGCGTCTCGCTCAACCCGCTCGCCAGCGAGGCCCTGCCCACCCTCAAAGAGACCGTGCAGGGCACCAACAACAGCAGCAGCAACAGTGCGCATGAGCTCGTGGGCGGCGGCCAGAGTGAGATGGACTTGGATGTGGATGGCAGTGGGTTTGAAAACTACACCTACGGGGCGTACACCCCTGCGCCCCTTTCACTCTTCAACAACAGCGGCAACTACACGACAACGACAGCGGCGCACGGGGGACCGGCAACGACGCAGGTCCTCAGTGCAACCGGCCAGGGCATGGCTACAGGTGCGGGCGCGGGCTGGATGACGCCGTTTGGGGGTGAGGCAGGGTCAGCGCCGGCAACGGGGTTGGGCGACAGCTTTGAGTTTGGCATGTTTTGATTGACAAGAGAATGCTTGACACATGAGCAGAAGCTCCAACCTGGACGACGGCAGAGGTCCAAAGTGTGATGGGTTATGATAATGAAACTTTTTTATTTTTTATTTTTGTTTTTTGATGGCTATGGAAACGACCCTTATTTTTATTTTTGATATTCCTCATTTTTCGTTTGATTTTTATTTTTACGGATATACCTATTCTTTTTCTTGTTTTATTTGTGAGTTCTTGTGACGCCTGTTTTTATTTTCAATACACTTCATTTACCGCTTAATCGATTGTTAGTTTTGATAGCCAAACCTCGTTTGCTGGCCTGGCTATCAATGGACTGGTGACGCTTTCTTGGCCAGGTCAGATGGAATAAGCCAGCAAACTAGTTAATTAGCTCCTACCTCCAAGTTCTGGCGTGTTCATGGCCTTCGGCTGCCTAACCGTATCCGACAATGCCCGCCCGCCCATTCGACCTCTTCCGATTGCGGTTGCGGGTGCGGTTGGAATTGCGATTGCGGTTCGCGCCCTTTGTCGGAACCTCATCTTGCCGCCGCTGCCCGCCCGCCCGCTGGAGTCTACGTGACCAAACGTGGGGCGTGACTGGTACTGGTGTTTTCGTTAGTTAACTGGGGGTGGGTTCTTTGGTTTGGTTCTAGACCCGTTGCGGCCTAGCTGCCAAAACCTCACAGACTTGCGCCTTCAACTAGCTAACCAGGCAATTATCTTCACCATATCGGATATCCTCAAGCAAAGTTTGTTATTTCAGGCTCTTTGGAGCTAATTGCTTTTCATAGTCTGCGCTTCAATTTATTATTTGCGGTGCTTCCAGTCAGGCCATGCCAGGCAAGAGCTCAAAAGCAAACCCGCCAAACGCGCAAACATGAATAAATCACGTGTAAATGGTCACATGATGTCTTATCAAAAATAGATCCCAGTACAAGTCACATGACAAGCAAGTGTCACATGACCTTACTGTACCGGCTCAGATCTTGGCCACGTCGTTTCGCAGGGACTCGACTCTTTCAGCTCCACCAGCAAACCGTTGACCATGGTAAGTACCTGTAACACCCGGGCTAAATGTCAATTGCTAACGTATTTAGGACTTTGAGAGCATAGAAGAGGTCGATGGGGTGCGTTTCTCCTGGAACGTCATCCCTTCCACGGCCAAGGACGCCCAGCGGTCCGTCATCCCCGTCGCCAGCATGTACAAGCCGCTCAACAACAAACCGGACCTCAACTCGCTCGCCTACGAGCCCATCTTGTGCAAAAACAGGACCTGCCGCGCCATTCTCAACCCTTACTGTTTGCTTGACCTGGGCGCTAAAGTGTGGACCTGCCGCCTGTGTCTGCACCGCAACGGTCTTCCCACGTCGTACATGACCGCGACCCCGGACAACCTGCCCCCAGAGCTGCAGCCCACAAACACGACCGTCGAGTACGTTTTGAGCAAACAGGCGAGTTTTCCTCCAGTTTTCTTGTTTGTCGTCGATACGTGCCAAGAGCCCGAGAATTTCAGTGCCCTCAAGGACTCGCTCTTGGTGAGTTTGAGTCTTCTGCCTCCCACTGCCCTTATTGGTTTAATCACGTTTGGCACAAACGTTAATGTGCACGAATTGGGCTATGCAGAGTGTTTCAAAACATTGACCTTTAACGGCAAGAAGGAGTACACGGCAAAACAGGTTCAAGAGTCTCTTGGGTTTATTTCGTCTGACATGCGTAGCACAGGTGGACCAACCCAGCCGACTTTGCGAACCGCTGCAAGGTACTTGCTGCCTGTCCAAGAAGCCGAGTTCCATCTCACAAAGGTTCTAGAACAGCTGCTAGAGGACTCGTTTAAAATCCCCAAGGGTAAGCGGTCGCAGCGCGCGACCGGTGTTGCCCTCAACATTGCAATCAGTCTGTTGGAAGTCTCATTTGCCAATGCTGGAGCCCGTCTCATGCTTTTTTCAGCGGGACCCTGTACTACCGGTCCCGGAACTGTTGTTTCCCCCGAGCTGCGTGAAACCATCCGGTCTCATCATGACATCAACTACGGATCGACTCCGCATCGCAAAAAGGCGACCGCATATTTTGAGGGCCTTGGAAAGCGCGCATCGCGTAACGGTACAGTTGTGGACGTGTTTGCGGGTTCATACGACCAAGTCGGACTTGATGAAATGAGCCATTTGCCAGACAGCACTGGTGGTGAAATTGTTCTTTCCGATGCATTTACCACGTCGATTTTCAAGCAGAGTTTCCTTCGCGTTTTCAACAAGGACGACCAGGGTCACCTGCTCATGGGTTTTGGCGGCAACTTGGAAGTCAAAATGTCAAAGGAGCTCAAAGTTTCGGGATTGGTGGGTACAGCGATTGGACTGAAAAACAAGACATCGTTTGTATCGGAAAAGGAGATTGGAATCGGTGGCACCAGTTCATGGAAGTTGTGCGGAATTACTCCTGCGTCAACGTATGCTATTTACTTTGACGTGGTTAGCACCCAGCATCCCACTGTGCACATGAATGAGCAACCGCCACAGGCGTTTATTCAGTTCATTACCTATTACCAACACCCAGACGGCTATTTCCGCCTGCGAGTGACTACAGTTGCGCGCGGCTTGTCTCTGCCCGGTCAAATCGAATTGCAAAAACAGTCCTTTGACCAAGAAGCCTCCGCTGCTCTCATTGCGCGTCTTGCCATATTCAAGTCCGCTACCCAGCCCGTGGCAGACATTTTGCGGTGGATTGACATTTTGCTCATCAAGCTGTGTTCCCATTTTGCCGACTACGTCAAGGACGACCCCACCTCGTTCAACTTGGCACCGCAACTCAGCTACTTTTTCCCGCAATTCATGTACCACTTGCGGCGGTCGCCCTTGTTGCAAGTGTTCAACAGTTCGCCCGATGAAACTGCATTCTACCATCATGAACTAATCAAGGAAGACACAACCAACATTACAATCATGATCCAGCCCACGCTCACCGCTTACGAAATCAACAAGCCAGAGGGTGAGCCCGTTCTCTTGGACGTTACCTCCGTTACTCCAGACAGGATTTTGCTTTTGGATACTTTTTTCTACATTTTGATCTACCATGGTGAAACTGTCGCCACGTGGCGCCGCGAGGGATACCAAGACCGCGAGGAATTTGCCAACTTCAAGGCTCTTTTGCAATTGCCTCGTGCAGACGCCGCCGAGCTCCTTGTAGACCGGTTCCCCTTGCCTCGTTACGTTGACACGGAAGCAAACAGGTCACAGGCAAGATTCTTGATGGTCAAGTTGAACCCAAGCCGACTACCCGGTGGAGCTGGAAAGTACCAGGCTAATGGAGGATCTGTCGCCGTCTTGACCGATGATGTGAGCTTGCAAGAGTTCATGGAGTATCTCATCAAGGTTAGCGTCTCGTCCAAGAATAAGGATTAGCCCTTACCCTATATATACGTACATAGTAACTGAACAGCGTTGACACTTTCAATATTCCAAGATCAAATCAATCCAAGCAGTAACAGTATGAGCACGAGCACAATCCAAACGACGGACAATGTCCTTGACACGTTCAGTGACCCTGACCTTGTCCCACACGGCTACCTCGATACGCGGCTCGAGTCCTACAATCCCTTGACGCAACAACCCGAGCTGCACTCTGCCACCTCCCAACTGCTATCGCAGCTCGACCACGCGGCGCAGGACCTGACGTGGCGGCTCGAGGAGACAATGGACGGGCTGAAACGGAGCGGGCCGCGGCTTGAGTACGAGGTGGAGCTG
The DNA here is from genome assembly GCA_030566025.1 of Geotrichum cucujoidarum. Taxonomy (NCBI): domain Eukaryota; kingdom Fungi; phylum Ascomycota; class Dipodascomycetes; order Dipodascales; family Dipodascaceae; genus Geotrichum; species Geotrichum cucujoidarum. The sequence goes on along the minus strand of JAJMHN010000035.1, from coordinate 132,090 downwards.
CTGAGATCGGGCGTGATGGGGCTCGCCAGTGAGGTAGGGGAGGTGCCCGCGAAGACAACACCAACGACCACCACAAAAGACGGTGAAGCGAACAAACCAAGTACGGAAAAGGAGGCAATGGGTCGGCTGAGGCAGCTAGACCAGGTGCGCCAGAAAATGAAGCAGGTCGCCGAGGTTCTTGCCGAAGCCGAGACCGCGTTTGCGGACGAGCACGCCCTCACCCGTGAAATCACAACCCTTCTTGACCAGAACTCGGCCGAGGGGCTTGAGTTTGCGGTGCGCAGGGTCGAGCGGCTGGCGGAGCTCGCGCAGGTGTGGAAGGGCACGGGTCAGTACGCGGCGCGGGCGCGCGTGGTGTCGGGCTTGAGGAAACGGGTCGAGGAGGCCGCCGCCGCGGTGACTGGATCAGCTCCGGGTGCGTTACAGCAACAGCAACAGCAGAGACAAGCGGCGGTGGCAGGGCGAGGGTCGAGCCCGGGCCCGAATCAGCAGCAGCAGGAACAGGACGGGTACTATGGGCTACTGGGCCAGCTCAGAGGAAGAATGGGATACTAAAACATTCTGGAGACGTCCATGAGCTGGCAAGAAAGGGCTACGAAATTGTGAGGACATGTATAGTATATTTGGAAAAAAATGGCGGTATTGATAAATAAATAAAATAGAATGCATACACAAACAACTCTGCAATGGTTAGACTTGAACGGGAGCCAGCACAAAGTCCAGGCATCTCGTATTAGTTCACGGCGGCGCCCGACAAGATGAACTGTCGCTGGTCCTGGTCAAACATGTTGATTCCTTCCTTGAGTGCTCTAATCAGCAGCGGCATGGACGATTGCGCAACAAAATCCTTGCTCTCACGCAGCTGGTCCAAGTCCTCCCCAAACCCCTTAGTCATGGCCGTTAAGTAGAACTCGCTAAACTTGGCATTGGCCTCAGCATCCTCTTCTTCCGTGGCGGACCCAGAGAGCGTGGAGAGCTCAGCAGGGATGGCCGATTTGGGGTGGGCTTGCTCGGGGTACTGGGCACCGGCAGAAGTCGTAGTGGTGTCTTCGATTTCGAGCACGATGTCGTCGGCGTCTTGCATGTCCTGGTCCTGCTCGGGCTCCTGGCCCTTGTGCTCACGCTGGGCATCTCTGTCCGAGTCGGATGAGTCTGACGAGTCGGATGAAAAGTCTGGCTGGTGTTAGCTTGAAACTGATTTACTGACAGCATCCGTTAACAAATACTTACCCTCGGTTCTCGCGACCTTTCTCCTCCGTCTCTTGCGCTGTGGTTCTCCTGTAGATCGTGGTGCCATTGTGCTTGCAAGTTTGTGTGGGTTCGATGGAGTTCAGTGCCAGGAAAAAAAATTTGTGCGATTTGGGAGTTTTGGCGAGCCGCGAGCCCAAACCCAGCTTTGCACACGCGTTGTTTTTATTTTTCAATCAATTTATTTTCTTCCTTGATTCGATTGTTTGTTCCATCCTTCAATTAATTACGCGCCCGATCTTAATTACAAGCCATCAGAAGCGCGTTTTCTTACAGCAAATCATAAATCAGCAATGGACGAGAAAGTGGAAGATTCATGGGGTCCCGAGATCAAGGACCTCATTGTCAATGGCTCCAAGGACTACGCGCTCAAGAACTATGACGGCGCGTCTGAAAAGTTTTCCGAGGCTTGCGAAAAGTACTCTGAGACCCATGAGGGCGAAGACAACCCGACGCTGTTGTTTCTTTACGGTCGTGCCATGTTCCAAATCGGCGTGACCAAATCGGATGTGCTAGGCGGTAATGGCGAGAACAAGAAACAGGAGCCAGAGGCCAGTGGCAGCGGCAGTGCTAGCAGCAGCAAGGAGGAACCCAAGGAAGAGGATCCCAACTTTCAGCTGGCGGACGATGTGGCTGAAGAGGACGAAGAGGAAGGAGAGGCAGAAGAGGAGCAGAGCGAGTTTGAAATTGCCTGGGAAGCATTGGATGCTGCCAGAGCTCTGTTCAAGCTTGAGATCGAAAAGACCGGCAGCGACGAAAAGGAGACTATTACTGGTTTGGAAACCAAGCTGGCCGAGACCTACGATCTACTCGGTGAGGTGTCCCTCGAGTCCGAGAACTTCCCCCAAGCGGCTCTTGACTTGTCAGAATCCCTCGAATTAAAAAAGAAGCTCTACGACTCGTCTTCCTCGCTCATTTCAGAAGCACATTTCAAGCTATCTTTAGCTTACGAGTTCTGTGTCGAGGACCCGGACTCTAAGGACAAGGCTATCAAGGAAATGGTGGCCGCCATCGCCAGCGTGCAAGAGCGCCTCAAGACATCCTCGACCGAAGACGCGACCTTGATCAAAGACCTCGAAACGCGGCTGACAGACTTGAAAAAATCGAAATACGACGACTCGATTGAAAAGGAAAAAGGCGACGCTTTGCTGGGTCTTATTGGTCAGGATAGTGACATGAAGGCCCAGCTGGTGGCTGCGCTCGGCAACCAGGCCAACGACATCTCGGGGTTGGTCAAGAAGAAGAAGCCGGCAGCATCGGATAAGGGCAAGCGCAAGGCAGACGAGGCGGAAGAGCCGGTCAAGAAAGCCAAGACGGCAGAGGAGTAGTGTCGTCGGTTATATATTTATTATGCGTTGAAATGAACAAGACAACCTCAACATCGTAAACTGTCCACAGCTCGTTTCCAAGGTCCCATGTACTTCATCTCTTTATTCTAGCAAAAGCCGCAGTGCATTAGTTCATATTGCAGTATCCATCTGGCTTGATTTACTTTTCTTCCTGGAGCTCGTAAAAGCTGGGGAAAGCAGGGTTAGGCTCGGCATTTTTTTGCGCCGGAAACTTTGATCTGATTTCTCACTTAGCCTTCTCATCCCATGCCTGTTCCCGCACCCAAACCACTTGACCGCTCCACGACTTGCAGAGGCGTGGAAGATCAAGCATGCTGGCAAAACCGTCGTTTCACGCAGAGTCACCGGGATCGCCTCGCCAGTCGGCGTTGAAGCGGTTCTCGGTGTTTTCGTCGAACCAGGCCACCGCTGACACAGTATCAGAGGCATCCAGCGATGTCTCCCTGTCAGGCAAGACCAAGAAAAGGCCAAAAGATAAAGGCAGTCCACAGCTGCAGTATTCAGATTCTATGCCAGTGTTTGACTCCGCTGCGCCATATGCCGTTTCACCTGCGGCCAATGTGGTCATCCCATCGTCCCCAACATTCCGTGCCACTGCATCATTTGATTCCGACCGGGCTTCATTGAATAGTAGCAACAGACCAGTGGCGTCTTCACCACTTCTCCAAGACACGAGTGCAGCAAATCAGGGCGAGAAACAGAGCCGGTCCTTTCTGGGCACACCAGCCATGAAACGCAACTCAATGGCTTCGTTCAAGCTTTTTCCTCCACTCACGCTTGGTAAAGAGCCCAAATTGAGCGATCTCGTGGACAAGGAAAAGGAAGAAGAACGGCAGAAGCAGGAGCAGCTTCCGGACTACCATATTAAACTTGTTAGCGTGGGTGACGGTGGGTGTGGCAAGACCTGCTTAATGGTGACTTACACCTACGGCAAGTTTCCCACAGAGTACATGCCCACAATCTTTGAAAACTACCTGACTCAGGTGCGGTCAGCAGATGGAAAACTTATTGAACTTGCGCTCTGGGACACTGCTGGTCAAGAGGAATATGATCGGTTGCGTGTGCTCTCGTACCCCGAAGTCAACATCCTGTTGGTCTGCTTTGCAATCGACAACCCAATATCGCTTGACAATGTGCTTGAGAAATGGTTTCCCGAAGTGTCGCACTTTTGCCCCGGAATTCCGTTCTTTTTGGTAGGCCTCAAGAGTGACACAAGGGACGAAGCTGACCCTGCAGCCCCACCGGTGTTCCCAGGACCACAACCCAAGTATGTCACTCGTGAGCAGGGACAAGCCATGGCTCGCCGAATTGGGGCAAACAGGTACATGGAATGCAGTGCCTTCCGGGATACTGGTGTTTCCAACATATTCAACACAGCTACATCTCTCATCATGGCCGAGCACCTCGGCCTGCCAGAACCCCCTGTTGAGGATTTGACTACTCCAAAAGGTGGCAAGATTCCCAAAAAGCAAGGGAAAGGCTTTAGATTGTTACAGACGCACTCAGCAAAAGATTCTAAGGAGCCCAAAACCAAACGGTCTTTCCCATCACTTCTCTCTAAACCAACCAAGAATAGCATTGCACTTTCCCCATCATCTAGTAGGAACCAGAACTCTACTACCACCAACCAGCATTTTGAACAAACAAAGTCTCGTAAGAGCCCGCTTTCGGCCAAGGAAAACGAAGCACCCGAGCCACTCGACTCAAGCATTCCGCGCCCCGTGACAGAAATCGCGCCGGCTAAGAAAAAGAAGAGCAAGAAGACCCGCTGCATTATCATTTGAGCATTACTTCTGCCTTTCATCATCATTATATGCATGGTCAAACTTCATCTCTAACTCATTTTTATTGCATGACACTGTCCATCAAAGTTGGTATTACATGTGTCACAACTATTTCATCCACAAAACAAAAATTTACAATGACTATACATTATTATTAAACAAAATACAACTTTAAAATACATGATTGCGGCTTAATTTAGCTCACGCAGTACTCCTCGAAACATCCTTTACAAAACTCGGGCCATTCCACGCCTCTTCTGACGACCGCGCGGTGTATGGCCGCACATCCCAGGCACTGTGTCCACCGAGTCGAGTTGCGCTGCGTGAGCATGTCATACCCGTTCTGGATCATTCCAGCCACGTCCTGTGGCTTGTAAATAAGACGCGTCGTGGGCTGCTGCGCACTAAATGAAATGTCGTGGTTTGGCATGTACACAATCAGGGGCGGTTTTGGTAGCAGCGAGGATGAAGGACTGCTCCCGTTGAACATGGCGGCGTTAGGGTAGGCATCAAGGTCGCAGCCGAAAAATTTGGTCCCGGTGTAGAGCTGGCGGGCAAGAAACACGTTTGGTTCTGGGACGTGGGGGAACGAGATGTTATAAACGTGCTCCTTGCCGTGGTAGCGCCAGGTGTGGCGGTAAAAGGCAGAACCGTTAGTGTGGCCCTCCTTGTCAAGTGAGACGTCAAGAGCAATAATCATGTCAAGCTTGCGAGCCGGATGAAGCAACGGGTCCAGTGGGATGTTCAAATCGTCTTCACCGCCATCAACAAGGTGCAACGTCTTTGAGTTGGTGTATGAGTTTCCCGTTTTTTTAATATTCACAAGGCCGTCAAGGGTCACTGTACCTTTTTGCATTTCGGCAGGTGAAGGGATTGACACACCTTGATGGAAACCAAAAAATGGGCTCGGACTGAAAAGCGAGTATTCCGTGTTGGGCCGCACGTCGGTCTCGGTGCTGAAAAGGGTCTTGATAGCTGTGTACTTGGTTAGCACATTTCGAAGCTGTGGGTATGTGTCGAGATGCTTCATGCCCATTGCAGCCAAGTCGTTAAATAGCGAAGACGATGTTGCGACAATGAATGCGCCATTGTCAAACCCCTGGATACAGTTACCCTTGATATTGCCGTTCTCAAGCTTTGTACCCAAGTATCGCGTTCTTGCAAACGCCCCAAGTGTAGGGCCCCAACTGCCCACTTCATACGGTGTCATCTCCACGATCGTCGACGTGCTCGCATCTGGAATTGTTTTAGGCACAAGAGCGTTGGCTACTAGAATAGGATAGGGCGCTTCAAAGTTTGCAAACACTGGCGTAGTAGTAACGTCTGACCAGGCCATTTCTGTGCGAGGGAGCTTGCTCAAAAACACCTTGCGCAGAGCTCGGGCCCAAAAGTCGGTCACAGAAACTGAAAAACCAGCAAGTCTCTTTGGTAGGATTTCTTCGTAAAGAGTCTCATAGTGCTTGGAGATGCGCTCGCCGGGCATGACATTGTGCACAAATGCTTTGCGGAATCCCTGGGCTTCGACAGTAGGCGAACCTGCTGCGTATGGCTGATACACGGACCTTATTCCGGGCGGCGGAGTGAAATTGGCAAACAAGTTTACAATGGGTTTGACATTACCCTTGAGCTCGTTTTGCAAGGCCGTGTTCTTGTTATGGTTGACAAGGTACTCCTCCAGAGATACTAACACGTTGGACTCAAACATTTCTTGCAAATCCTTGTCTGCAACCTCGCCCAGTAACGGGTTGATTGTAAAGTCCCACATTTTGCCGGTTGTAATGATGCTCGAGATTGTTGGCATGTTGCTCATCATGACCGATCCTAGGAGCCATGCTCCTCCAGAGAGTCCGCTGAGATAGGACATGCTCTGCAAGAGCCCACCAACATGACCTTCGTCTTGCGAACCAAGTGTGCGTTTGTCCAAAGCAGATAATGCACCTGCTCCAGTTAGCATAGCTCTAACGCCACCGCCGGATACTGCCATGCCTAGACTTAGGGCTGTTCTATGTTTCGAGGCTTTTCCTGCCTTGTCGGGGCCAAATATAGACTTGGGATCGAACCCTGGAATGTTTATGCGGTTGAAGAACTCAACTTGGTGGCGGTGGGCATGTTTTTGTTTCCGGACATTAACATAGTTGGCTTCGTCGGAAGACAGTCCTTCAGCGACACGAACTAAAGGGGTGGAGGGACACTCGACCACACCAGGTGCGTAGCTGCCCGAGCCTGCGTTGGCTTGTGTGCTTCCCAGCGCTAAGATGAATGAAAAAGTATATGCAGCCGTTTGTAGTATTGATACTATGTGCATAGTCAACACTTTGGTATTTTGTTAATGTGTAATGATTTGTCCGTGACTGCTGTGCTGGTTTACGGTACTTCTCAGCTCCTTTTATACACGACTTGAAAGCGCCCTCGACGGCTCGACTCAATGAACTCTAACACAGAACCTTTAAAAAGAATGGAACATTTTGGAGTCTGAACTTAAGCTGAAACCATAACTCTCTATGATTCTAGTGCGTTCTCACTGGCATGTTTCTGTTGTTGCCCGAGTTGAAGTGTGTCACAAGCAGCCATTTTGGTTGCCCGGAGAAGGTTTAGGAAAAAGACTAGAAGTTAAACTTCTGGCTCTTGCTCCTGCTGCCCAAAGATATTCTAGATAAAAAATTGGCTGGGCTGGTTTCTTGAACTAGGTTTGTGCTGAAGTCATTATTAACTACTTCATGCGTTTACTGAAGCGCATTCGTTATGCGGTGCGTTTAGGTACGTTCCATGGCTGGATCTCCAGCTGAGTTCAAGTGCACAGCCAACTTAACAGCACCAGCTGCTAAGAAAACTGATAACTCTGCTGAATAGTAGATTTTTGTCCTGAGACTAAATAAACTTTGTACTTGTATTTTCCAGAAAGTAGCTTGTTGATGAAGTCGCCTGTTTTTTCGAGACTTCTAGGCGTACTTGCCTCCCCAACACTAACTCCAGCACCACTCCAAGCATAGCTTCAAGCGCCACTCAGACATGATCAATTGAACTGACTGGAGCCGTCATTACAACTCTTTATCAGCAGATTCTGACTGGCCAGCCTGCTTGATTAATTTTTTTGCCCGCGCCTATTCGTTTGCGTCGTTTATATCACGTGACCATATTATTTTGCGTGCATATGGGCCCGCAGTAACAAGTAGAGACGGTACCAAATGTCAGCGCACTGAACCAGCTCAACTCTCAGGGCCCTGCAACATTTTTTCTCTCTCCCTCTTGGACTTCTTTTCACTCCTTCAACGGTTCTTGCTCTGACGAATACACCACTGGAGCTTTCAGACAGAGAAGCATAGAGACAGCGAACGCGAACTCGCAAACATGGGCAAGACAGACATACTTACACGTGGGGACATCGAGGATCGCATCGCCAAGGGCGACGTGATTGTGATTTACCACGACAAAGTCATCAAAATGAACTCATGGCTGCCGCGACACCCTGGCGGTGAGCTTCTTGTGCGACACTTTATTGGCAGAGATGCTTCTGTCGAGATCGAGGTGTAAGTACCTGGAAGAAAGAACTACTCTTGGCCCCTAAAGTAATGCTAACAAACAATATAGGCACCACGCGGACGAGACGTTCAAGCGCATGGAAAACTTTGTTATCGGTCGCATTCAAGGACCTTGGGAATCTTTCGTTCCTCCAATTCAAGGAGGTGTTTTCCGCACCAAGGAACGGCAGCTCGCCGAAGCTGATATGGATGAAGGGGTTGCTCTGACACCACCCAAGTTCAGTAGCTCACAGCAGGCTGCCACCTCGGGCACCGACAAGGAAGTTCTCACGGCCGTTAGTGCTGCTTCTGACGAGTCGCAACCTAAAGACTACGTCACTATTAGAGACAACTTTATCAACGAGTATGAGTCGGAACTCCTCAAGCGGGACTTGGAGAAGTTTCCTTCGCTGGATCACCCGACCCAGGACAAGATCGTGGAGGAGTTTAGAGCTCTCCATCAGCTCATGAAGGACTTGGATCTTTTCCGTTGTACCTGGTGGGGCTATGTCCGCGAGGCTTGTCGCATTGGTACCCTTGGCTTCATCTCCTACAAATTCTTGACCTGGGGATACTTCTTCTGGTCTGCAGTTGCGCTTGGCCTGGCATGGCACCAGCTTACTTTTATTGCACATGACTCTGGTCACCAGGAACTGACTCACAACTATCAGATCGACAACATTATTGGAATCGTCGTCGCTGATTTCATTGGAGGCATTTCCCTAGGCTGGTGGAAGAACAATCACAACGTTCACCATGTAGTCACGAATGACCCAGTACACGACCCGGATATTCAGCATCTTCCATTCTTTTGCGTGTCCACTAGGCTTTTTGGCGACGTCTATTCTAGTTACTACCAAAGGTTCTTAGAGTATGACGTGTTTGCCAAAACTATGATCCGCATTCAAAACTACACCTACTACATTATCCTCCTCTTTGGAAGATTCAATCTTTATGTGCTCTCGTGGGACTTTTTGATCAGAGGTAAGGGCCCCCGCAAGGGCGAAGGTGCGTGGTTCAGGTACCTGGAAATTGTGGGCATGTCTTTCTGGCTCTTCTGGTTTGCGTACTTGATTGTTTACAAGAGCATCAGTGATCCCTGGACTCGTGTAATGTATGTCTTTGTGTCTCACTTCTGCACCATGCCTGTGCATGCGCAAATCACACTCTCGCACTTTGCCATGTCCACTTCGGATGTTGGCATGGCCGAGTCTTTCCCCCAGCGCCAACTGCGCACGACCATGGACGTCGAGTGCCCTTCTTACTTGGACTACATCCACGGCGGCCTGCAGTTCCAAGTAATTCACCACCTTTTCCCGCGTATGCCCCGCCACAACTACCGTACTGCGCAGCCATATGTCATTGAGTTTTGCAAGCGAAACGGACTCGAGTATGTCATTTATGGCTTTGCTCGTGGTAGCGAAGAGGTTCTAGACCGATTGGCAGAAATTGCCAAACAAGCCAAGATTCTTGCAGACTGTACTTCGCATTTGCAGGAAGAGGCATTTTCTAACATTGTGTCGACTTTGGACGCGAAGAAGGCCAACAAGGATTTGGCGGCCGCGGTTGAGCAGCGCAAAAAGGAGCAGCGCGCCCTCGAAGCTAGAAACCGCGTTAACGCAGCTGCTTGAGTGATTTATATATATAAAAGTACATAGTATAATGCAAAAGAGCTTAAAACGGTTGCCTATTTTTGGGCGTGACGTAGGATACGGGTCTTGATTTTTATTTTTAATTTTTCCATGGGCCGTGTGTGTGTGCCTTTTTTACATAATTTTGATTTATCACCCTCTTTTCAGCGTCTCAATTCAACAACGCCACGAACAAGAAATGGCGTCCAACAAGACGGTACAGAGCACGGTCTGGCCGAGCCAACAGAACCTGCGTCATGTGTTTGGGGCAGGGTCTGCTGAATATGACACGCTCAGCAGTCCGAGGCTGACCGCACATCGGAAAGCCGCAAACAGGTCCGTAGCCTCGACGTTGGCCACGACCTTTGGCCTCTTGGCAGCACCGTTCAAGGACAAGAACAAGAGCAGGAGCCAGAAAAGAAAGCAGAGCGCGGCAACTGAATCCGATACCGGTCCACGAAAGAGCCTAACTCTCAGCAGGCGTGCGAGCGAATCCGTGAGTTTGAACGGCATGTCGGACTTTATATACAAGAGCTCAAGCTCTGTAAGCGACAGCTTTCGGAGCCTCTCGCGGCGGGCATCGCAAATCAGCCTGTTTGGTGACTCAATACCAGTTTCAGACGAAGAAGAGGAACAGGCTTATAATGCCTTTGTTCAAGACGTCGACCTGAGCCCTGTACATCTAGTTGGATTTGATCCGTCAGCAAAACAGGTCTTGACTGATGAGCTTGCCGACGAGATCCGCACTATTTTGCCGGAACGCATCAAGCTCTTCGACACTTGGCAGCTGGTTTATAATCTGGAACAGCATGGAGCTTCTCTCGGCACGCTTTACAAAAACTGTGAGCCGCCCTGGGAGCCGACTCCCTCGGCCCACGGATACGTCATTGTGGTCAAGGACAACCACGGGGCAGTGTTTGGAGCCTATGTGAACGAGCACTTCCGAATACAAGAAACACGACGATTTTACGGCAACGGTGACTGCTTTTTGTGGAAGTTTAATGCTCAAAAGCAAGACACTGATCTTCTTGATGACGAATTACATGGCACTACATCGCAAGGCGGCGGCGCCTCTTCCCCACTGTCGCCGTCGTTGTTAGAACGAAATGAGAGCATTTCCAAGGCACCACGGTTCCAGGCGTTCATGTACACCGGCCTGAACCACTATTCCATATTCAGCCAGCGCGATTACCTTGCCGTGGGCAGCTCAGACGGCCACTACGGGCTATGGCTTGACGCCAACTTGGAGAACGGCTTGTCGCAGCGAACAGACACGTTTGGCAATGAGCCACTCAGCGAGCACGGTGCATCGTTTCAGATCCTCGCTGTCGAGGTATGGCGCATCGGTCGCTGAGAGAAAGAGGGAGGAAAGCATTGTTTTTAACTTATTATTTGCGAGGAAAGCTGGGTCCCCGGACCTTATCCTCGGCCTGTGCATATTCAATGGGGTGTTTGATCCTCGTCTTTTTGATCAAGGCCCTATTTTTTCATTAGTCAAACCGTGTAAATTGTAATTGAGGCGTTGATTGATGGTACTTACTGGGTTCGTTTGTGGGCCCATTCGAGGTCTTTCTCGACCTGCTTTGCCTGTTTCAGACCCTGTGTAAATGTGACCTTGAGTCGAGCGAGGCGTTTGCTGGCTTCCTCTTGTAGGTCTTGTAACTCTTTTGATTTTGCATTGACCATACCCGATCTTATTGCTGCTGTTAGCCATGGCAGAGTTGAAAAAAAAAAAAATCAGGGATGTGAAACTCACGTCTGAGCCTGGACGACAACCACGCGGTCTAGTTTACTGGGGTCCATAATAGACGTTATCGTGTCTGTGAGGTAGTCCACTGGAGAGAACTCTTCATCGTCGTAAGACTCTGCAGAGCCGGCGTAGGATGAGAGCGAGCTGGTCGTCGTTGTGGCCTGCAAGTCGTCGTCGGTAGAATTGCGCCGGCTCGGAACCGCAAATGTTTTGTTATCAATGCTTGGTCCGCGCCTGTGCGACGACGGCCCTTGTCCACTCACATCGGGGTCGTACGGTGTGGGCGCTGCTCCTACTCTATATACTTCGTCGTGGTTGTAGGCCATTGGTGTAGGACGTTCAAGATGAGCCGTGGGCCCAAAATTCCCAAACCATGACGTTTTTTTTTTGGTTTCTGCCAAAACAACCAACTTCCAGCACAACCAGCGGCGACCACGATCATCAGCACCACCATGTCGCTGCAAACGAGAGAAGATGCCAGAGCACGGCTACGGCCATTTGGCATTGTGTAAGTCAAAGCACTTCTGAATATGTGGGGTCGCGATTGCTAATTGAGACAGCTTTGAAAAGACACTACATGAGTTAATCCGCGGCATCAGGTCCGCAAAGGACATCACAGCCAGAGAAAAGTTCTTGAAGGATTCTTTGGCAGACTGCCGAGTAGAGGCAAGAAATCCTGATATGGAAACCAAGACAATGGCGATCTTGAAACTGGCCTACGTGAGTACTTGGATCATGGACAGCCATTGATTGTAACTAACTTTTTTTTTCAGCTTGAAATGTACGGGTTCGACATGTCATGGGCAAGTTTCCATGTCCTCGAAGTCATGTCGTCTGCCAAGTTCCAGCAGAAACGTGTCGGATACCTGGCAGCGATTCAGAGTTTCAGGACAGACACCGACGTTTTGATGCTTACGACCAACCTGCTGAAGAAGGACCTCGGATCCGCGCATCCACTTGAGATCTCAGTGGCTCTCAGCGGTGTTGCCAGCATTGTTACGCCATCTCTGGCTCAAGACCTTTCTGACGACATTATCAAAATGCTCAATCATTCGAAACCATATATTCGCAAAAAGGCCATCCTAGCCATGTACAAAATCTTTCTACAATTCCCAGAAGCTCTACGATCTTCCTTTTCGCGACTAAAGGACAAGCTCAGCGATCCGGACTCTTCTGTAGTCTCTGCCACTGTCAATGTAATCTGCGAACTTGCCAAGACGAACTCGAAGAACTATGTTGAGTTAGCACCTGCTCTCTACGAACTCTTGACTACGTCGACAAACAACTGGATGCTCATTAAAATTCTGAAACTTTTCTCCTCTCTAGCGCCAACAGAGCCGAGATTGAAAAGTAAACTTCTGCCACCAATTTTGCAGCTCATTGAAACCACCACTGCTAAGTCTTTGCTCTATGAATGCATCAACTGTATTGTGGGAGGCGGCATGCTGGGTCCCGACGACTACGACGTTGCAGAGATTTGTGTTGGCAAGCTCAGAACGTTTTTGGAAGAGTCCGATCAGAACCTCAAGTTTGTTGGCTTGCTGGCTCTGAGTAAGATCATCAAGATCCATCCCGAGTTTGTGGACAGCCATCAAGACATTATCCTGGAGTGTGTTGACGACCCTGACTTGACCATCCGTGAACGCGCCTTGGAGATGATTTCTGGTGTCGTGACTGAAAATACCATTTACGCAGTGGTCACTCGTTTGAAGCAACAGCTCACACCCGACTTGGTTGAGAACAACTCGTTTGTGATGCCTCGCTCATACCGTGTAGAGGTGATTCGCAAGATTGTCGAAGTCTGCTCAAAAGACATGTACAGTCTGTTGCCAGACTTTGACTGGTACTCGAGTGTACTGGTAGAGTTGGTTCAGTTAGCTGATGGTGCCGACGAAGTTGGTGAACTCATTGGCGAGCAACTGCGTGATATTGTTGTGCGTGTGCGAGAAGTGCGCGATGTTACAGTTACCGCTGCGCTTAACCTCGTGAGCCGCCAATACTGTTACACAAACATGCCTTCCGTGCTGCCCCCTGCTTTATGGATCATTGGAGAATACCCAAGCTTCATTTCATCTCCAGTAGAACACATTTTCCAGGTCGCGCAGCTGATTATATCAAATGCTGGCGTTTCTACTAGTGTTGCCGTTGAAGGTGATAACAGTGAAGCTCTCTCAGAGGTTGTCATTATTGGTATCCAGGCACTGGTCAAACTTTACGCTCATTTCGTCAACATGTCTACTGGCTGGACCGAGAACCGTGCCGAGGTTATCACGTCTCTGACTAACAAATTGGTTGAATTCTTGGAACAATTTTCTACATCCCTAAACTTTGAAATCCAAGAACGGTCCGTGGAATTCTTGGAACTTTTTAAGCTGATTCAAGAAGCCCTTGAGGAACACCCTGATGACTCTACCGAAGCTCCACGGTTACTGACTGTTGCAGTGCCTGCAATGTTCAACAGCTACGAGCTCAATCCAGTGGCCCCCGGTTCGCAATGGCGTATTGCAATTCCAGAGGGTCTTGATTTGGTAAGCGAAATCTACCCAGCAGAGCCGCTATCAGACGACGATGTCGAAGAAGGCTGGGATGTGCTTGGAGGTGGCGGTGTTGAGCCCGAATTGATACAGCTTAGCACTACGGGAGAAGAATGGAAAAGCTCCGTATCGCGCATCTCAAAACAGACTCAAGAAGAACTTGCAGACGAGTCCAAGAAGCGTCGCTTGGAGCGGATGGAGCGTCAAAAGGACGACCCTTTCTACATTTCAGTGCCCTCAGCTACCGGCACACCTATAGAGTCGCGGTCCATGACTCCCGACTCCTCATCTAAGCCGTCGAACCTCAACCAATCGCAAGCCGCGTCGCTTGATATCGACAATATTCCTATTTCAAAACTTGATATCAGTGGCCCACCTGTCAAGAGCCGACAGCGTTTTGCCATTATCAAGGATGAAAAGGTCGAAGGCGCCATTGAGTCTGACGACTCTGCCCAAATTGCGTCCGCCGAAGCTGCTGCTGCTGCCAATGCCGCGGCTGCCAGTAAGAAGCAAAGCAAAAACTCTGCATTCCGCATCGACTCCAGCGGGCTTGCCAACTTTGATCTTAAGTCTCCTGAACCAGAAGATACCGCAGCCCAGGAGGAAATGGACAAGCTGCGCAAATCCCTTGCATCCGTGGCGACCCCAGACGACGTGGTAGCCAAGCCAAAGAAGAAGAAAAAGAAGTCGAGCAGCACCAAGGCTTCCGCGGGAGGTGAGGCCGAAAAGAAGAAAAAGAAGAAAAAGTCTTCTTCCAAGGAACCCAAGGAACCTAAGGAAGAAAAGGATTTGATTGAGTAAAAGGGTATTTGTATAAATTTTATAGATGAACTAGTCAACAAGCATTTTGAGATCGTTTCCAAAGACCTGGCGTTGGGACATTGCACAGCCGCACGTAAATACAGGCAAGGAATTTTTTTTTTTTTTTTTGTAACTCTTCTTGTTCAACCGTCAAAGCAACAATCCAGAACCCATGAACGGACAGTACATTTATAACCCACCGCCACCTCCGCCGCCGCAGTCGGGCAGAAACAACAACCATAGGCCAAGGGGCGGATCAATGCAGGGGCAGGGCCGTGGCGGCGGCGGTGGGGGCCGGAGCCGGCCGCAACCGTACGAGGTGTTACCACCACGGCAGAACGCCAGCACCAAGCCCGGGCGCGGCCAGCGCCAGGCACCCACACAAGCACTAGGACAAACACAGGGATCTCAGTCACAGGCTGGCAGCTTGGCAGAGCCAGCTCCAGCATCTTCCCCGGCCCCAGCGCGCCCGGTGGTGATCCCGGGCACGTCCATCGCGCTCAACACGGCCGAGGAGATTGCGGCATGGATTGCAGAGCGCAAGAAGCGGTGGCCCACGACAGCCCGCGTCGAGGCCAAGGCCGCCGAGAAAGCGCAGCAGGCCGCCAAGCGCAAAGCCAAGCGCGAGGAGGCTGCTGCCGGGGAAGCTGGCGCGGGCGCGGACGGTGGAACCGAGCAGGACGGGGAGAAACAGCAGCAGCGGAGGCGAGGCCCGCCAGTGTGCAAGTTTTACGCGCGCAACAAAAAGTGCAGCAACGGCGCGCGCTGCAAGTTCTCGCACGACCTGAGCATCTCCTCCTCAAATAGCAATACCTCTGCTAGCGGGCAACAACCGCCCAGGGCGTACAAGCTGTACGAGGCGCCGACCAAGATGCCGCTTTTCCGCATGCTTGTGCGCAACGACATGGACCTTGAGAACGGGCCCGTGCTGGACTTTATCCAGTACTTGTTTGAGCACAACAAATTGTGAGCGCATTCGTCATATTTATTCAAAAGAACTTACAACTGGCTTGCAACTCACTGCAAATTCTTGTTCATTTTCCACAAATTTAGCATTCACCACCAACATCACAAAGACATGACAATATAAACTAACCTACTAAATAAAAAAAAGACATGAAAAAAGCAAGGCAACGTAAAAACACACAACCGGGTGCGAGACACCAACTCATAAAAAGACAAACATAAAACACATGAAAGCAATAACTTGCCGAGTAAAGCCTGGGTAGTATCCTACTCTCCACTCTTAGATATCATCTGGCGCGCTGGCAAGGAGGGCAGCAATGGTCATGACTGAGCCGGCGGCAGCGCCCAGCGCAAACGCCTTGTACTGCGCAAACGTCTTGCGCAGACGCTTGGCGGGCGGCTCGTGTGCTGGGGGTTGGGGCACTGGCTCTTCTTTGGCATTGGCATTGGCAGTGACAGCAATGGGGATCTCTTCTTTAACTCCGGATTGGGTATTGGCAACGGCAACTGCAGTTTCTTCTTTGACGTCGGGCTGGGCGCTGCTGACGGTAACTGCAGGTACCTCTTCTTCGTCATCACTCCTTTTGCGCTTGAGAAGTGTGCTCTTTGATTCCTGGGCGCCAACGTCAACAGCAGCCTTTTCAACTCTCGGACCAATGTCTTCAGTGCTAGCATTGGCCTCCTTGTCCAGACGTTTCAAATGCTCTTGCACCATCAAAGTAGCAACATAGCTCGGCGCTTCAATTTCAACTGCCGCCTCGCTATCATCCCTGGCCGTTTCTTCAACAACAATGTCAATCAATGGCTTAGGTTCTTGCTGGCCCTTAGTTTGGTCCTCCCGCTTGAGCTCTTCTAGGATCTGCTCTTCGGTCTCAAACTCCTCGTCAACCTCGTCTTCCTTGTCGTATTCATCCTCATCCTCGGCACGACCAACCACGAACTTGGCAAAACCACTGTCATAGTTGACTTCAGAGTTTATGTCCTCGTCATCCTCGCTCGAGAGTCCGGCAAACTCGCTCTCGTCGTCAGAGGGCTCTGAAAACATGAACACCAGGCCCTTATCCAGCTCGCTGTCATCGGACGCATAGGCGTACACTGAAGCATCGTCATTGGGTTCAGAGTCAACCGCCGGTCCTGCAGTGTCGTCAAAACCTAGCTCTTTGACCTCGTTCTTGACTTCCTTGGTTGTACTGGTCTGAGCGCCAAAAGAAGCAGGCGCCAGTTTGATCTTGCCCTCGAGTTTAAGCGACTGGGCAAAACACAACTTGGGCGACAAGTGGAACGTACCAAGAGGCATTCCCTCAGGGCTCATCTCTTTACTCAAGTCCGCCAGCAGGACCGTCTTTTCGCCAGCATCAACCGTCAGGGACTGCGGGTCAGTAAACTTGGTTCCATTTCTACTCTGGTGGTCCCTGTAGTACACCTTGCGGTCCTCGACGTAAATGTGGGCGTGCACTTTGGACACGCCGCGAATGTCAAAAAGCGCATTGCCGGCCTCCTCCTTGCGGGTTGCGTTGGAGCCAGAGGCACGACCAATAGCGACCTTGTAACTGTTGCCTTGGTTGAGCGAAAGCACTCGCTCGCTGAGGTCGGCGTGTTTGGGGACAGGAGATATTTGCACAAGACTTAGTTCGTATGCTAGAGTTTTAGTTAGTTTTGGAGTCTTGAGTCTAGTGAAGCTGTGCCCAGTGGCAAACTTACCGGCTGCCATGGTGAGTTTCTCGGCAGAGGTTATTTAGGCGTTGGTGGTCACAAGTACGGGGGCAGTAAGTAATAGCGACGGATAGAAGTAGAAGAAGGACGGCAGTTAGCAGTGTGTAGGGGGTATTTGAGTGAGTTGTTAGAAAGAGAAGGAGACAGAAGTAAAGTCCTTTTTTAATCTTAAACCCTTTTATCGTGTGCCTTTAAACTACGGGGAAGGTTGAGCGTTATCAAAGGAAACAGGCCCCCGTTTCTTGCTTGTTCGCCACCCAGTCACGTGAAACCCCACATAGTGCACGGCTGAACACACCATAACTGAGCCCTGGATCCAGTGCAATTCAGACTTGGAGCCAGACAAAAGTTTGCGAAATAAGAGTCAAAAGTGCAGACGTTGTGTTGGTATTAGTGCAAGCGAAATGAGCGGTGGTGGTTTGGTGCTGCGGTGCATTAACACGGCACGCGAAACCATTACACTGTAATTTGGCTAGTAGATTAACTGAGCAGAGGATAAAGGGTCTAGAACAATGCGTTCTTGACTGGCAGTGAACTCTTTAAATTCTATAGATTTGACAAACTCGTTCATTGTTGCAAGTCGCATTCATTCTTGTGCAGAGACAATGGTCTCACTCCGTATCAACCAACTGCCACCCTGAAACAAATTTATGTAATACACAGTCAACCCGACGGTTCACTTGTTGGTTCACTCTAGCTGTATGGTATTGATAACTATTTACAATTGAATCGAAAATGCGCTTCGGAAGTGGTCTCAATATACCATAAATGGCGCTCTTGAGTGGTAGTACTTACGCGACATGGACAACTAAACTTGATTCGCTTCTTGTTGTTGATTTGATATTAGCTAGAATAAATTGGAATAATGTCTTGTAGTTTCCTACAAGCAGCATTGTCCAGATATTTCTTACTTTGATAATTGATCATAACTAGTGACTGGTTGGCTTGTTCTAAATCCACGTTAAAATCCACAAGTGTCGCTTGTCGGAAACTTGTACCGACCTGGTTATTCTCTTCTACATTTCATGGTTGACAAACTTTTCAGCGCGCGTCACAACTCTCAAACCAGGCAAGCTCAAGCTCTCTCTTTCTTTTATTCCACACTTACGATGACAATTGAATAACTAGAAGCAGCTTGGTTTTGTTCCCCAGAGCCTGTACTCACAAAAAGCTGAGCAGCTCGTTAGCACGTTTGATCTGCTATGTTACGGGGTACCTGGACTTGACTCCCACATCACGTCTGCAGTTCGTCTGCCAGGGCAGTGTGTAATAACTACCAGCTTTGTCTCATCATCATGATTATCATTGATGGTCAATTCATTAGCTTCCCATCACGGCCCCACTTCAAGTCAAAAAAAACTTGAAATCCGTCTCTGAATGGAAAACCTTTGAAAGGAAACAAGAACCTTGGCCTTTTGCCCCACCAGCTACTAGCTACCAGCTACCAGCAGCCTACCGCGCTTTTGGCCTTGGCCCACCACACCATATCCAAACCACCGTTTGCCGCTGGCCGCTTGACGACTCCCGTTTCTAGCCTGGTCTGGGCCATGTTTCTCTCCAACTCTGTGTGTGGGCTCATACCCCAGCCATTTTGTCCAACCTGGCCCCAGTCTCCCCTCCGTTCTCTTTTCCGGGTTTCTTCTTCCTTTCCGTTTTCTTGTTTTGTTCCCCCCTTGCTTTTTCTCAGGGCAAGGGCAAAAGTCTGGAAATTGTTCCGGATTTGCCAGGTCCTAGTTTTTCCGAAAACCCGCAGAGCCCAAATTAAAAAAATAAAAAAAAAAAAAAAAAAGGCAGCCAAGGCGCTTTAATTACGTAACGCGTCAAAAAAAAAATAAAAAATAATAAAAAATAAAAATAAATAAAAAAGAAACAAGGGCTTGGTCCATGATGATTGTCCCGAGGCCTTCCAAGCACAGCCCGGCGTGGGGCCCTCGTGACTTGGAATTTAGCCAACACACACACACACGCACACACGCACACACGCACGCGCATTGCACGCCCACAAAACTTGTTTATAATTGCATCGACGAGCGTTCCGACATTTCTCGGCAAGCAACTAAAACTTGGTAAAGCACGGTAGTTTTGGCATTAGTCGTTAGGAAGTTTATACTATACAAAAGAAAAGCAATAGACAAGGAGATTATAAAACTTTTTTTTTTTTTTTTTTCAGTGGCACAGGGAACTCTTAAGAGTGTTCAATGTGCATGGGAGGGGCGACGGCCTTGTCGTCAGGTCTGTGGGCGACGGGGAGGACGTCGGTGGTGCTAATGACGGCGTGGTCAGTGTGTCCGTGGACCTGGCCCACAACAACTTTAGGGTCGTGCTCGTACGAAGCGACCTCGAGGGTCTTGGCCTTGGAGGCGCCGCCGAGCATGCGCTTAAAGCCCATGCCCGGCATGTTGATGGGGGACTCGGCGCCGGTGAAAATGAGCGTGTCGTAGAGGAAACCCCCAAAGACGCAGCCAATGGGCGGGGCAACAATGGGGATCCAAAAGTAGTAGCCGCCGGCGGAGAAGACGTCGGGGCTGTAACCAAGGAAGAAGGACGCGAGACGGGGGCCAAAGTCACGGGCAGGGTTGATGGCGTATCCAGTCTCCCAGCCAAACGAGGCACCAAGTCCGAAAATAAGGAAAAAGAGAGCAACAGGGCCCAAGTTGCCAGCAGCGAGGTTGTTGTCGTCGTTAATGGCGTAAATGCCCATCATGAGAATGGCAGAGGCAACAAACTCGGAAAAGAACATGCCGGTGCGGGTCATGAAGGGGGCCGGGTAGGTGCAAAAGATGCCGGCGGTGGACGTGGGTCCGCCAACGCTGCGCACACCGTATCCCTCATACATGTCAATCGCCGACTTGTAGTTGCCGTAAACAATCATTGCACCGCAAAAGGCGCCGAGGAACTGGGCAAGAACATACGTGGGCAGCTTCTTCCAGGGGAACCCGCGGAAAACGCAGTTGGAGAGCGAGACGGCCGGGTTGAGGTGGCCACCGGAAATGCCACCCGAGCAGTAAACACCAAACATGACACCGATACCCCAGCACCACGAAATGGACTGGTAGGCGCCGTTCTTGTTCTCAGAGAGCACGACCTGGGCCACGACACCGTCGCCAAAGAGGATAATCATCATGGTGCCGAGAAACTCGGCAAAAGGCTCGCGCAGCACGTGTCTAATGCGCGGCCACAAGGGCGAGTCGCTGGTCTTGGAAGGGTAGACAAACGTGTCTGACATTTTTTTTTTTTTTTTTTTTTTTATAAATGGGAGAGGGTTGAAAAGATGGAGAAGAGGATGGGGAGGAAAAAGGGAAAAAAAAACTGGGAAAAACGCGGGGACAGGCAGCGGTTAAATAGTCCTCGACGATGCCAAAAGTTGAGGAGGCGAAGAGGAAGAAGAAAAAAGAAAAAAAAAAGTTTTTGTGTTGCCCATTCCCGGACAATCTCCCAAACAGGCAGCCATGGAAAAAGCAACGAGACGGCGGCATTTGCTTGAAAAAGAATAGAGGAGAAGAAGAAAAGGCCTCCCGTCGGCACAAGTTTTTTACAAGAAAAGTTTTTTCACAAACGCCAAATTTTTATTTTTATTTTTATTTTTATTTTTATTTTTATTTTTATTTTTATTTTTATTTTTATTTTTATTTTTATTTTTATTTTTATTTTTATTTTTATTTTTATTTTTATTTTTATTTTTATTTTAAAATTCAGTCAATCCAAGAAATGGACCAGTCGGCCGGTTCGACGATCGCGGCCTAGCTTCTGCATGCGTGTGTCGCTTCTGTTTGGTGTAATTACTTGTCTGGCATGTGCAATTCGGCATGTGAAGGGCGCCACCACCAACGCCAATACACTCAAGAAAAGAGCAACTAGTTTCTGCACGGATTGAGCTTTGCGCCAGGAGGTTCTGGCCTTTGAGTGCAGTTGAATAAAAGACCAGTCCTCCAGGTTTTTGGCTCCTGCCGTAGGTTTGTTGTTGCTACTGGCAAGTAAACAGAGTTGGTTAGAGACTAGTAAAAATAGATCTTCAATGTTTATTTGGGATAGAGTTGGCGATTCCTCTGGACGGTCAAACGCTGGTGCTTGTGATTTCGATGATTGACAGGGTGGTTCTTGTCAGGTGGTCTAGTCAACTGCGGAGAAACCTGGTAATGATGGTCTTCTTTTCAAATGTTTTGGTGGTGGTCCTTGACCTTTTGCTTGGCCCGTCTGGTTTTTTCTCCGCTCCTTTACGGTTGTTGACTGGGAATCAATCAATCAATGATTACTCCTTGTTTGGTCCTTTTGGGTGTGTGTTTGGCGTTGGCTTTTTTTTTTTTTAGCTGATCATTCAACCAAGTAACTACTCCAGGGCCACATTGTCAAGATTGTGGAGAAGGTTTCAGCAGCTTGCCGGGTCAATTAGACGGCTTTTAGTCCATCTTGATCAATAAACTCAACTGTTTGCAGGTTTACTAGTTGGTAGATGGTTTAGAGATTGGCGGTTTTCCCCAGACTTTTATTAAATGAATCCAAACTCAAATGCCAGGTCTTGCAAAATGAAATAACTAGTCAAGTATGTAGCTAGTAATAAAAGAATCAATTGATCAATCATGTACGCGTCTGGGTGTAACTCGTTAGTTTTTCCGAGCTGCCCCAACTGCCCAACTGCCCACCCTCGCTACAAGCCTTAAAATCCTTAATTCTAAATGTCAAATATCTCGATAATTCAAATGGATCGAAACAAGAACAGCATGTGCAGTTTGCGGAGAAATGCAAATCCCCTTCGCTCTAACTGGGGTGTTGCCGGATTATCTCGGCACAACGCAACTTGTTAGTATTTCGTCTCCATATTTCCGTCACCAAACCCATAATTCGCTATCATTGAAACGCCACATTGGTTTGGTCAATCAATCAATTTGATTTGATTTGATTCTGTGGGGGTTGTCTACCTTGAACCTGTTTGTGTTTCTCGTTTCTTTGAACAGGCCACTTTGTCGCGTGTGCTGCGCTGCGCTTTGGCATTCAAGTCTTGCCCCACGGGGATGATGGACTTTGAACTAGACTTAAGTCACTCAACTAGTTAAAAACCTTGCTGGTCTGTTTTCTTGAACTGCCAACGAGTCTGCCGTCGGCTCTTCTGGCGGGGAAGTCAACCAGTTCACTAGTTCAGCTAGTTCAGCTAGTTCAGCTAGTTCACCAGTTCCCCTCAGAACAAGTTCCCCCACCTGCCTTTGAGTGCCTTTGAGTGCCTTTTTCTCTTTTGTAACGCGCCGTCCTTTTTTTCGCAGTTTCCTTTTTGAAACAAATTCCCGCCTGAAAAAGCAAAAAAGCAAAAAAGCAAAAAAAAAAAAAAAAAAAAAAAAAAAAAAAAAAAAAAAAAAAAAAAAAAAAAAAAAAAAAAAAAAAAAAAAAAAAAAAAAAGCGGCGACGGTGGGCAACACACACTTGCTTAGTCAGAAGAGTCTGCTGACGTAATAAAGTATTCAGACCAAAAGTAGCAAACTTTTTTGTATGTACTCGAAAAGGCCCACGGATCAACATCGTCATGATCATGAACAGGACCATGATGGACTAGCAGCACTGGTGCCGGTCAATTGAGTGGCGACTTGGTGGTGGTGGTGGTGGTGACGGCGGTGCTGGTTCGTAGTTCGGAACAACTGGCCTCGGAACAACTGCCAACTTGGTTTGTTTGTAGTTAACTCGCGGTTACTTATTTGCGCAGCCAACAGTCGACCCACCACAAAGGCAGAGACCGGCGGATAAACCCAGGTTTCTTGGAATTTCAATGGATTTTCACAAGCGCCGAGGCCACGTAAGTAGTCAGTGGACCAAGTCAACGACGAGTTGCTGCTTTGGGCGAGGGAAACCGGCGCCATCAACGACGATGCCAGACAGAAGTTGCCTGGACTGAGACAGACCTCGCTTGGGTTATTGATTCTTCACATGAAACCATCACCACCACTCAACCAGACAGTTGACCAGACAGTTGACCAGACAGTTGACCAGACCATCTATTCCATCGAATCATCTAGTATACTGAATCTATTACATTCTGTTCCATTCACACAGTCACTCAGTCAGTCGTCTTCCCCCCGCAGCATGCTCAGAACTACAGCTACCCCGGAGCCCTCAGCCAACCCGTTCCCCACCACCAGAGAAAAAGAAAAAATCATGCCCATTTCTCCCCCTCTGACCCTATATAAACCTCCATCCGCCGCCCTTTTTTCCACTCAACCCCCCATCATCACCACATAAAACTCCTCTTGATACTTCCACCATGTCTGCTTCTTACGTCGGCGCCCTCGACCAGGGCACTACCTCCACCCGCTTCATCCTCTTCAACACCGACGGCGAGATCGTCACCATCCACCAGAAGGAGTTCACCCAAATCTACCAGCAGCCCGGCTGGGTCGAGCACGACCCCCGCGAGCTGCTCGAGTCCGCCCAGGAGTGCCTCTACGAGGTCGGCCAAAAGATCAAGGGTCTGGGCATCCAGCCCCAGCAGGTCAAGGCCATTGGTATCACCAACCAGCGTGAAACTACCTGTGTTTGGCACAAGGAGACGGGTGAACCCCTCTCCAACGCCATTGTTTGGTCTGACGCCAGAACCTCCGAGACTGTCGCCAAGCTCAAGGCCCAACCGGGAGCTGACAAGATCCAGGAGCTCTGCGGTCTGCCCATTTCCACATACTTTGCCGCCGTCAAACTCAGATGGATGCTCGACAATGACAAGAAGGTCCGCGACGCTTACGAAGAAGGTAACCTGCGCTTTGGTACCGTCGACTCGTGGCTCCTGTGGAACCTGCTTGGCGGTCTCAACGGCGGCAGACACATTACCGATGCCACCAACGCCTCGCGTTCCATGTTTATGAACATCAAGACCCTCAAGTACGACCCCGAGCTCATCAAGTTCTTTGGCGTCGAGAAGGCCGTTCTCCCCGAGATTGTCTCCTCGTCGGAGGTCTACGGCCGCATGGGTACCGGTGCCTTTTCCGGTGTGCCTCTCTCTGGATGCCTTGGTGACCAGTCCGCTGCCCTTGTCGGCCAGCTCGGTTTCCAGGCCGGTGAGGCCAAGAACACCTATGGTACCGGCTGCTTCTTGCTCTACAACACTGGTACCGAGCCCATCATCTCCAAGAACGGTTTGCTGACCACTATTGGTTTCCAGTTTGGCGACAACAAGCCCATGTACGCTCTGGAGGGCTCTATTGCCGTGGCCGGTTCTGCCATCAAGTGGCTGCGCGACAACATCCAGCTTATCGAGTCCTCGGAGGACATTGGCAAGTTTGCCGCCGAGGTCGAGGACAATGCCGGCGTTGTGTTTGTCACTGCCCTGTCGGGTCTTTTCGCCCCCTACTGGCGCGACGACGCCCGTGGCACCATTTTGGGACTGACCCAGTACACCAAGAAGGGCCACTTGTGCCGCGCCGCCCTCGAGGCCGTCTGCTTCCAGTCCAAGGCCATTCTCGACGCCATGGAGAAGGACTCTGGTGCCCCCTTCAAGACCCTCAAGGTCGACGGCGGTGTCTGCAACTCGGACATTGCCATGCAGATCCAGTCCGACCTGCTCGGAATCGACGTTGTCCGCCCCGCCATGCTCGAGACCACTGCTTTGGGCGCTGCTATCGCTGCGGGTTTTGCCGTGGGCGTTTGGAAGTCCTTTGACGAGCTGTACCAAATCAACTCCAAGGGCCAGACCATCTTCCACTCGACGTACACTGCGGAGAAGCGCGCGAGCCAGATGAAGCTGTGGGAGAAGGCCATTGAGCGTTCTGTCGGCTGGGTCGAGGCTGAGTAAGCGCCTACGCCCTAAACCCGCACCGCAGGTGTGGGTGTGTGTGTGTGTGTGTGCACGGTCACCCGTATGTCTGTGATTTTTACGAACTTTTTAATGAGTTATGTAGTTTGATTTTTTGTAATGACGAGCAAAAGAAATTGAATAAAAAGGAAAGCTTTTTGAATGATCTGATTGTCTAAAACACCAGTGTTTTTTTTCAGAGCTTGATGGGTGTCGGTGATGCAAAGCATGTGGACTGGTCAGAGTTTATAATCGATCAATGTTGGTTGTTGGTTGTTGGTTGTTGGTTTGGCGTATTCGAATGCACAATCGAAACCTCCCTTGCTGATCAAGGGTTTTCCAAGAACAACGAAAGGGTGGATTTGGATACGGTCGGTACGTTTGCGGACATTAATGCGTTGCATTGCGAGGCGTGGGGGACCGGCCTGGCCAAAAGCGAAGGGGAAGTTGAAAGAGATGATGATGATTGTCACATGCCAAAACCCTGGAACACAGCTTCTTTGCAGCCCCCAGGGGGGGTCAAACTGGGGATTGGAGAGGCTTGGGGATTTTCGTGGGGGGTTGGGCCTATCGAAACCTGGGGGGAAGAGTGGTAGAAGAGAACTTGGAGACTGTTAAATAACTTGATGCAATCAGTTTTGGAATGGTTGTGAGAAACGTGTTGGCTGTGAACTGTATCATGGATTGATTGTTTGTTTGTTTGACTGATGAATTGGGTTGATAGGTCATAAGATCTAGCGAAGGTTGTCTACAATTAGAACGGGCTTTACTAACAAGGCGGTGGCCAGTACTCCAACAAAGTTTCACTTGTGACTCTTGTAAACTTGAGAGTAAAAAGGCATCTTGAGAACCCAACCCAGATCAACAGATTGGGGCAAAGAACCCGGATAAAGGAACGTTTTGTTTGTAATCCCGAACTACACTTGCAACCAAGTTCCAAGGGGTTTTGCAAATGCAAGAAAATATCAAGGTTGAGCCCAAGCAGTTATGAGATGCTTTAGCTTAGTAGAGACAAGTCGAACCGTGAGTTTTTAAAAGCAAGAAAAGGTGGCAAGATTGCACTTGATTTTC
Source organism: Geotrichum cucujoidarum (assembly GCA_030566025.1). Lineage (NCBI taxonomy): Eukaryota > Fungi > Ascomycota > Dipodascomycetes > Dipodascales > Dipodascaceae > Geotrichum > Geotrichum cucujoidarum. The sequence goes on along the minus strand of JAJMHN010000035.1, from coordinate 105,960 downwards.
AAACGTCTTTGCAATGTCTGGACCAAAGAGAGTTTCAACAGGAACCTCTTGTGATTCTTTCAAAAATGAACATTACAGTCAAAGGACAACATCTGTCCCAAGAGTTTTCCTTTTTGATGAATTATGACCGATACCGTTGGACGTTTTGTCTGGGCGTTCTTGAAGTTTTTACTCACGCATGTAAACCACAAGTCCAGAAATTGGACCAGGCTTCGACTTGCAATGAATATCAAAACCTCGCACCACCGAGAATTTAGTGTGACCGAGTGCTGGTCATGTTAAAAGAAAATCTGCCTGGGCTGTAATTTGCAAGTGTTGCAAGTAGGTATGTAGGTAGGTTATTGTACAAGCAGAGCTGGTATCAGAAACCGTTCAAGTGCACCTTGGAAACCACAGGACTATTAGGTCGCAATCTCCAACAACTCATAATAGCACCCTTTACTGGAAACGAAATTCAACGTTACATAGTCGAGCTTCGTTGAACCAGGGCATGTGGAATGCTTTTTGCAACACTTCTCACAAAGCCACAAGGATCAAAAATAGGGCCGTCTGCTTTTAAAGGAGCCGTTCAAATCAAAGGCCAAGTCTAGTTATAGCTCTCCCCTTGTTCAATCCTGGCAGCAGACGTGAGGCTTTGGAGCTTGGAATAGGCCGTTCAGGAAAAGGCAAAAATAGAATAACAAGTTACCGTGGCTGGAAATCATCCGTTCTATTTTTGCCTGGAGACATGTAATCGAGAACTTGAGCGGGTGGTGCTACTGAATCTGGTGCGACTTGATTGACTCGCGGTACCAGTTAATGTTCTCCGCGCCTATATTTCAATCCAGGACTAGCTAGCTCTGCCATCTGTTGAGATTCTTTAAAAGACATTTTTTTATTTCTATATCAACCCAAGTTTCCATGACACTTGATTACACAAGTTTCCTGCCATTTGCTTCGGCCTTGTAGTCTTGTGACCCTTATGGCCCAACTTGGCTGGTTCTGTATCCTTCTTTCTCTATCGTCAATATTACAAAACCAAATTTGAATATGGTTATCTGGCTCGACTTTATTCCTTGTTCGTCATAGCTTCAAGTGGTCATCATGTTGGTATATTTTTAGACTTGTTTTGTGAGTTACCACATTTTTATCTGCGGGTCAGCCGTGCCTGGTCAAGCTGAAAATAAACGGTTTCCGTTGTCTAAATATAATGCCACCAAGCCGTTAGACGGAAATACCGTTATCACTCATTATGATCAATGTTATAGAATAGTAATCTGAAAACCGTTAAAATGTTGATCTATTCAGGAGTGTTTTCAAATCCAGTTGATAAAAATAGCCCTTGAGTAAGCTGTGTTTTTTTATGTGGCAAGGAAATACCATCCACAATTCAGCCACCCTATTCCTGTTCCACGCATGGAAAACTAAAACCCGCCAGCCATGAGCATATACTGCGCTGGTTAGCTGATCACCAGATATTGATGTATTTTAAAGACTATACGACTACATTGTTTATTTCTGAATGCTGAGAGCTATTATTAAATGCTGGATTTGGTGTTCATCCAAAAGCTCTGCTGAGATTGGCTGGATACGCGCACGGCTGAACCTAGTCGCCTAACTTCCTCAGTTCAAGAACAATGCCTATTGTCAACCAAGTCAAGAGCATGAAGACTGAAAGTGGCGAACTCGTTCAACAAACAAGACCTGTGGCTGAGAACCGAGTACCGACCAAACAACCGAGACCAATGGCTGGCGATAACTAGCTAGTTATTAGGCCAACATTGTAAAAAGAGCCGATAAAAAAAGGTTTTCGGAATAAAAAGGCGGGATAAGGCGAGAAGCATAATGAAGTGACTGGGTTGATTTGATGGTCCCGGGGGTGGCCGGGACTCTACTTTCTCACCACGCCATGACTAGAATGTGATTTTGGTGAACTACTGTAGAATTGAGTCGACTTGGAGTTGTTCCGAGGTGCTTGAGTGCTTCTTGCTGCTTGAAACAATCACAGTCAATTCAGGACCAACAACCACTTGGACCTGGCGAGACTTGAGACTTGAGACTCGAGCCTTGAATTGATCGGCATTTGAACATGACTCTATTTCCCTTTGAAGCCATTACCCCAGAAAAAAGGCCATTTTGTGCCGTCGTCGCTCGGCAAATGACAGCCACGCCATTGCTCCACAATCGCACAAAACTTGATTCTCGGCCCTTTGCGACCCTGCCGCCCCGGGCCAAAGGGCAAGGGCGTTTTTTATCGCTGGCCAATCACAGCGCGCCGGATACAAAGCAAGACCCACAAGCCACGCACCTGCTTGTTTGGGCAATGATATTCCGAGCCCGCCCGTTCAACAAGAAAGAATGATACTTAGAACTAGGGCAAGTGTTCTAGAATTGATAGAAGCGCATGACTTGCTCGTCAACAGCAGCAGCGGGCATGAACAGAACCCGGCGCAGTTGACACGGCAGTGATTAGAATAGAAACGCTGTTAAGGCGCTGTTAAAGCGCTTCTAAAACGCTGTTAAACTCGCAGTTTGATGGTGGCGGTTTCACCGAGATTGAGTCAGTCCATTTGCGCGTTTCTTGCGTTTCTTGCGTTTCTTGCGTAACTTAAGTTTGTTGCGTTTCCTGCGTATTTCTTGTTGGCCAATGACGTTTGTGAACGGGCGATAGGGAATGTTATAGAGGCGCGCTATTGTGGGGACAGGGCTAGGGCAGGGCTAGGGCGCGCCAGTACATTTGCTTACATTTCCGTGCATTTCCAACGGCGGATTATTCCCTGATTTGGTAAGCAGCCTCAGGGTCGTTTTGGCTTTTGAAAGCAAAGCCCGCGCGCTGATTGGCCGGATCCAAAGCGCGTTATCTGGAGCCGGGGCCTGCCATAGGACGGAACCAGGACCAAACCTTCGCAGACTTCCGGGCGATTTCGCCGCCGTTTATAGCAATGTCCCAACAGCCGCCCAAGTATGCGCCCAGCAGTGCCCGCCGCCCAAGCCACAGCGCAGTCGCAGCCAAACCCAACCTCCTTATAGTGCTGGGGGCCCAGCAAGTGTTTGCGAATTTCCGCTTCGAGACCCGCGTCCGTGCTAATTATATATATATCATTGCCTCTGCCCTTGATTTCCATTCTATTTCTTCTTCATCATCTTCTTTTGCTTCTAATCACATACAAACACACACACACACACACACACACACAATGAGTTCTAACGCTGCTGTTCTGGAAAAATACATGGCCCTTGACCAGAAGGGCGCCATTCTTGCCGAGTACATTTGGGTCGACGGCTCCAACGGCATTCGCTCCAAGTGCAGAACCCTCTACAAGAAGCCCTCGTCCCCCGAGGAGCTCCCCGAGTGGAACTTTGACGGCTCGTCAACCGAGCAGGCCCCCGGCGACAACTCTGACATTTACCTCAGACCCGTTGCCATTTACCCCGACCCCCTCAGACTCGGCGACAACATTATTGTGCTGGCCGAGTGCTACAACTCGGACGGCACCCCCAACGGCTCCAACTACAGACACGAGTGCGCCAAGCTCATGGAGGCCCACAAGGACGCCGAGATTTGGTTTGGTATCGAGCAGGAGTACACTCTCTTTGACAACCTCGGCAACCCCTACGGATGGCCCGTCGGCGGTTTCCCCGCGCCCCAGGGCCCCTACTACTGCGGTGTCGGCAACGGCAAGGTCTACTGCCGTGATATCGTCGAGGCCCACTACAAGGCCTGCCTCTACTCTGGCATTCGCATCTCGGGTGTCAACGCCGAGGTCATGCCCTCCCAGTGGGAGTTCCAGGTCGGCCCCTGCGACGGCATCTCCATGGGCGACGAGCTCACTGTTTCCCGCTACCTCCTCCACAGAGTCGCCGAGGACTTTGGCGTCACCATTTCCTTCCACCCAAAACCCCTCAAGGGCGACTGGAACGGTGCCGGCTGCCACACCAACGTCTCTACCAAGGCCATGCGTGAGGCTGGTGGCATTAAGCACATTGAGTCTGCCATTGAGAAGCTCGCCAAGCGCCACAAGGAGCACATTGCCGTCTACGGTGAGGACAATGATCTCCGTTTGACTGGCCGCCACGAGACTGCCTCTGCCGCCAACTTTAGCTATGGCGTTGCCAACCGTGGCTGCTCGGTCCGCATTCCCAGATCTGTCTCCAAGGACGGCTACGGCTACTTTGAGGACCGCCGCCCTGCATCCAACATTGACCCTTACTTGGTCACTGGTATCATTTGCGAGACCATTCTCGGCAGCATTCCCGATGTCGACGTTGTCAAGCAGGTCCTCAAGGAGTAAGCGCGCGCAGCACTGCTGTTTGAGTTTTGGCTTGCTACTCTGAAAAAAAAAATGGTGTTTTGCGTTTACTTGTTTTTTATTGTCTGTTCTTGTTCTTGTTTTGCTTTTATTCATTACTACTAGTACTTTTATTATTTGATATTCATAAAAAGAGCTTTTATGAAGAATCCCTGCATTGAAAAACAAAATTTTCGTTTTCTCTCTACTCCATGTCGCACTGAATACTGTCGCACTGAATGTTTGTAGTCTCGCCATTGATGGTGATGATTTTGTAGCAGGATGGTGATTGTAATGATGTGGCGGTGGAAAGTCCAACGCCATTCAGGGTCCTAAGTTTTGCTTCTTGGCTTGTGTGAAACTTGGTGGACTTTGAACGGACTTTGAACGGACTTTGAACGGACTTTGAACGGTCTCGGTCTCTGGGTCCAAAAGTCCGGGGAAAGGTCTGTGCCTTAGATTTTGGCCGTGGCACTGGTCAACTACATCATCGTGCTTGAAGGTCCTACCTGGTCCTTGGGAATTGGGAGTTGCGAATTGGGAGTTTGGGAGTTTGGGAGTTTGGGAGCCCTTCCTTGTTCAGGGTTGGGTTGGGGTTTGGAAAGTTGGGCTGAGATGGGCACGTGAGCTGGGTGGGCACGTGAGATATTTTTCTGACAAGAGTGCCGAAATTGGCTGGAATAAACTGGTTTGGGTAAAAAGATATTTTTAAAACAGGAACAAGGAATATCAATGAATTTGATTTTGGGATTGATTTGAAAGGTTTTGAAATGACGCAGCCAAGCCAACGAACTGGACCGTTGGCAAGGTTTTTGGATCGTCGATGAATAAAAAAGGGTTTGAAACTTTTTTTATATTTTCTTGTTTATTCAATTTTTACATTTAGAGGCATGCTTTTTTTACATCGATAAGCTAGGAATGTTATCGCATGTAACAATAATGAACAAACAAACGCCAAACGCACGCCAAACAACTTGGCCATCATCATGGACATCGATGTAAAATTTGCTAAATTTCGTTGTTTCAAATTTTGAACCAAGAAGGTACGTAGTTCACAACTTCTAACAAGTCCTTTGGAGTTCTGAACCCTTGGTTCAATTTTTGGTGTTTTGGCTGTTTATCAAGGATCTGGGCTTGGCTTTTGGCTCATCATGATCATGAATGACGACCGTGATGGTGTAGGCTAAGTTATGGTATTGTATTTATTTCAGTGAAACGGCATCTTGTAAGTAAATTTGTGTGCGAAGAAGGACTTTGGTGTAAATACTTGATCATTAGTATTGGTGTGATCGTGTAAGTGCTTACGCCCTTCCTCCCAATAGCTTTCTATATTTCCTTAGTTGATTCTTCCTTCCTTAACCTTTCTATATTCAGACTTACTTAACACTAGTTTCCTTAGCCAAATCCAATACTCTATTCCCTCCGTCTATTGTATTACCCACCCTTTCAGGTGCGTCTAGAGCCAACCCGGCTTCGGGAATCGTTACAAGTCTGAATATAGAAAGGGGCTCTAGATGCATCTTTTCGCTCTCGAAGACTTACCTACATCCGACAGAGCTACGACCTCTACTGGTCGACAATCCAGGTCCTCTTAACTGAGAGACTATCCACCAGGAGACTTGCCCTCCAACCTCCCTTACCTGGCGCAATCCGGACCACTTCTCTACAGCATGCGGTTTGGTCGTATGTGACTTACATTAACAAACAACCCATGCATTCGCGCTCCTACAACGCGGCAGTCCGTCGGATTATTGACAGCCAACGCTACGCCTCTTTACCTTACGAGGCCAAAGCCTTCTTCGACCTGGCGATGCCTTCTTACTCAGTAGCGGGCCGGACACCTTCCTGTGCAATTCCAGCATGTCATTATCGTCCCTTTTCACAAAATCACGCACGGCTGGTCAGAACAGGGTTTGAAAAGACACCAGAACTTGCGCATACTTAGCTATAGAGGAAAAAGCATTGGTAAACAAACAATCCCAGGTTTGGAAAAAATAACTTGGAAATAAATTATTGTTATTTTTTCTCCATGTCATGGTATTTTTTTGTGCCGGTCTTGGAAACTCTTCAGGTCTGAAATTCTGGTAAGTCCCTTTGCCAAAAACAGGTTTTTACTAGTAAATACTCACTTTAGTTACTTGGCTCTTTTCTCCAATGTCGAGTGCTGGCAGTAGCTTTGGCTATTTTTGTACAAAGTCCTTTTGAAAACGCTCTTCTAGTCTTGCGCCCTGTTGTCGTGTAGTTTTCTTTGCTAATAGTGGTTGTGGCCCTGACCCCATCCATGCTCATAATTTGCACTTACCACGTTTGCTCATTAACTTTGATCACCGGTGTGATATAAGGGGTTTGAACTTGAGGCAAAACTAGGTATGATGTCCTGGTTGTCGTCAACGAAACTTAGAATTTACAAACGCTAGAGTACAATGAACCAAACGACATTCATGGCTTCCCATATTATCTCAGTGACGTTTTGTCGGTAAACATAATGGCTGTCACTGCTTTATGACAGAAATAGCAAGAGAGAAAAAATTGTTCAGTGTAAGCAAAACTGGGTTGCAAATTGGTGACGCATTGCTAGAAACAACAGGTATGGTTTTTAGTTGGCGTAAGAGGTTGTCAATCTTATTACAGCAGGACATGGGTACTAGGTTGCCGCAGGACCCGCAAAAGAGTATTGTTTTGCACAATACGAACGAGTACCTGAAAAGATTATAGACAATGTTCTTTGTGAACTCTAGTTGATCCAATTTGTATATGAAGAAGTCTTGATGTAAATCTGCCAACTTGAAGCTGACCTTGTTGCCATGAACAAAGTTGGCCAGCCCACCCACAAAAGGGTCTCTTTCCCCTTTATCAAACAAATAGATCCTTTAAGCCTATGAATGCAGTTTTCAGTTGGATAAGCATTGTGTTAAAAGGTTTATCTGGTGTGATGACCTAGTCTTGAGTTATCTTTTGCCCTGTTTGATTTCAACCACAGTGAACAAACTGCTATCAATGAGGCCATTGCTTTAAAATATTCAGGTTCCCTTGTCTAAAAACAATTACCTTGCCGTCTTTCTATTTCATGATTTTACAGTCTGCGCAAGGCAGAAAATGACCTTGCCATGATAATATTTCGCCAGTGTAATGAAAACTTTCGGGGCATTCGCCCAAACTTGATAGCCAAATTAAGACAACACACAGTGTTTTAGAAGCAAGAAATCAAACATGGCTTAAATTCCAAAAAAAAAAAAAAAAAACAGATGAGCAAATAAAAAAGCGGTCGCCAGATTTCAAGACTTCTTTTTATAACAACTTGGTAATTTTACAGAACCCCTCCAAAATACTATCTAATAAAATCAAAGTCATAGCCATTAATTTCAGCGCAATGCTATTTTAATACTATATACGACTAAGCATATTCGTCTGCGAGACGCTTTATCTCATATTTCATGGGGCTGTGTTATTGACAGTCAGCGAGACTCTTCTCACAGACGGGCATAAATATTGTGTTCAGTCTTTAGACTTTGAGTGGTACTTGCTAAAAAGTCATTTATGTAATATTTAGCAATATATACTCAAATACCAAAAACATGGCTAAAATAAGCCTCAATTAGTTAGAATGCTAACTTTATTCATGAATGTCAATAAAATTTGAAACTTTGGAAATTGCCTTGATGGCCAAGTTGGTAAGGCGCGTCACTAGTAATGACGAGATCGTCGGTTCGAATCCGGCTCGAGGCACTGTTTTTTGCACCTTAGATTAAAAGATTTTTTGACATGCACCAAGTTTGACTTCATGGTCTATTTGATTGATTGGTTCCATTTGTTTTTCACGGAATGCTGCCGTTGCATGTTAGTCATTAGTTGGTTGGCTCCGAAGGTTTGTCGATACACAAAAACGTAAAGAAAAGTTTTCGAAACTTTCACAATTGACCAGAGCTCAAAAGTCATCCGCGGCAGGAAAAAGCAAGGGCAATTGCAGGCTGCGTTGATGCTAGTTACAAAGTTGTGAGCACAGAATAAGTCTACTCATACACAGAAAAGACTGAAAAGTTGAAACAGATGTAATCATTTACAGCTCATATTTATAAAACCACTTTAAATCTTGACCAAGAGCTTGCCAGTGGTCTTGCGGCCAGTCAGGTCTTGAAGAGCCTGGTTGGTCTCCTTCAGAGGGTATACCTTGCTGACCGTCAGCTTGAGCTTCTTGTCAGCAATGAGCTTAAACAGCAAACCAGTGTAGTGATTCCACTCCTCGGGGGTAACAATGTAGTTAAAGGCCGAGGGGCGCAGGATCTTGACATTGCCGGCGAGTTCCAAAAGCGAGATTGGAGCAACGGGGCCGGAAGCATTGCCGAAACTGACAAAGGTACCCTTGCGAGCAAGCGACTTGAGCGAGATCTCGTAGGTGTCCTTGCCGACACCGTCAAAAACGGCCTGCACGCCTGTGCCACCGGTGAGCTCTTTGACGCGGGCCACAATGTCTTCCTTGGTGGAGATGATCACGTGGTCGGCACCGTGAGACTTGGCGATTTGAGCCTTTTCGTCGGTAGAGGCGGTAGCAATGACCGTAGCGCCGTAGTGCTTGGCCAATTGAACCAACTGGGAGCCGGTACCGCCAGCGCCGGCGTGGATCAGCACGGTGTCTGTGGACTTGACCTCGTGGGCCTCATGCACAAACGTCAACGCTGTGAGGCCCTGGATCAACGCAGCGGCAACGTCTTCAGTCTCGACGCCATCGGGGATCTTGTAGATTTTGCCGCTCTCGTCGACCGCGGTGTACTCTGCGTAGGAGCCGGCCTGCAAGTACCCCACACGGTCGCCGACCTTGAAGTTCTTGACCGCCGAGCCGACCTTGGCAACAACACCTGCGGCCTCGCGGCCCAATGTGAGGGGCAGCTCGGCCTTGTAAAGGCCCTGGCGGAAATAGGTTTCGATAAAGTTGATGCCGGCAAACTGGTTGTTGATGAGAATCTGTGTGTCGGTGATTTCGGGCACTGGGACGTCGGTTTCGTACTTGACGACTTCGGGACCGCCGGTCTCGTGGATGCGAATTGCTGCTTGCACGGATGGAATAGACATTTTGTAGTTATGTGGAATTGAGTGAATTGATTGACTGTAGAATATATATATGGTGTTGAATGGCTTTTTAAGTATACTTGGGGTTGCGGCTGGTTATTTATAATTTTTCGATACTATGGTGGGAGCATTGTGCATTTGTAATTCGGGATTGCGAATAACCGCAGGCCTCACGCGGGGCCCTGACTCCAACACGGGAGACAAGGCCGCAATGGCGCAAAAGAGTATTGCGACATGGACAGAGGTCTCAATGGCCGCTGTGGCAGTTGCAAGCAGTTGCGCTCTGCGGTGTAGGCCAGTTCTCGTTGTCAAGCACCTGCTCAAGCTCTCTGGTGTCAGCCGTGCGCGCCTGGAGCGATGCCCATGATATTTGGTTAGCGAACTTGAAAACTTGAATGTTGATTGCCAGTAGCAGTTTCATTACAAGCACGGTTGGAAGCTACCTCGAATGTCTCCACAGGTATTTCAGATCAATTACAAATGCCTTGTCATCCCGTTCCTTGTACCTGAACACTGGCACAAAAACGTTTTTGGCCAGTTCTGTGGAGAGCCTACTCGCAACTAAGTCGCGAGCCCACTCTGCTCCCGAAGGGTACCTGCGCTGAGCTGGCAGCACGTAGAGTGGCTGGACTTCAATTTGGTCTAGGTTCTGGCTTATCTGATGCTGCAGGGCGGCACCAACGAGCCAGGCAAGAGGGAGGTCATTGCTACTCGCGGCCGGACCGACAGCGTCAGGGTAGAAGAAAAACCGGCGCAGGTTGGGGGCAGAGAGCAGCACTGCTTTGAAGTCGAGCTGGGTTATGACAAGCTCAAGACGTTCAATGTTGGAAAAAAGACGGGACAACACGTCGGCGTCCATGGGCATGTCGCAGGTGTTGAGATGGAGATTGACGAGCTTGGGGTTATGGGCAACGCAGTGCTCCAGCAAGGCAATACCGTTGACGCCAGAAAACTCGTGTAGCGCTAGTGTTTTCAAATTGCGGACCAACGGGGCAATGTGTAAGTTCATGCCCTTGTTTTGTATCTCGAGATGCGTGACACTGTCCAGCATTTCAAACGTAGTTGACGACTGGAACACCCACGTCGGTGCAGAAAGCTTGGTGATAGCAGAGCCCAGTGGCCAGGAAAACTGGTTGCGGCCCACATCCACAGTCAGCGATTCGAGGTTTGGCAGGTTCTTGGACAATTCCAAAACATGACCCATTGTGTACCCCTCCACAGCGTCGTCCAAATCAAAGTAGAGGTCGTTCTCCGGCAAACACGTCACCGACAGTTGCTTCAACGTGGTGAAACCCGCAAGCAGGCGGAAAAAGGACTCGGGGTACCAATTGCTTTTGCAGCCAAATTCTACCAAAAGCGACTCAATGTTGAGGTCTTTGAGCTGGGCCCATTCGTACTCTAGGGCAAAAAACATGGCCGCAAGGCCCTTGTTAGTGCCTAGTGCGAGGCCAAGGTACACATGCACGCGCAGCCTGGTCTGGTGGTTCCGCAGCTGCTCAATAACGTAACTGACATTGTCAAAGTCAAAGAGCAGCGGCAGGTACAGCTTGACCTCTTGCAAACTGGTCATGGCGGGGAGAAGCCGTGCCAACCAAGGCTTGTACTGTACTTCACCGGGTGCCATGTACAGACACTGGACGTGCTGCAGAGCATCCCGCGACAAGACAGTGTAGCCTGCCGTGAGATGAAACCGGGGCACCGACAAGCCATTCAACACCGAGTTATAACCGTCCATATACACTGGCCCCGGGTGGAACGCATAGTTGAAGTAAAGGTCAATCTGGAACCCGGCGTCCTGGTCAAACGGGTTGTAGCACACAACAGTTTCAAACAGGACCGGGTAGACGAGTGACTTGAGCCGCCTGTTTGTATGCGCGAGGTGGACCAGGTGCATGGGCTGCCCCATGTCGTTCCAGGTGCGGTAGCGGGTGTAGCTGGGCTCGCCGGGGGTCAGATTATGGGCAGGACCGGTCTGCCAGGGGTTGGAAGCTGCGTTGTTTTCATAGCGTGGAACTGCAGCCAAATGGCCAGCAATGATTTTAATAACACTGGGCGGGAGAGTGTCTAACATGTCTCATAACTCGCTTCTGCGTGAGAAGTGAGAAGGAAGAGAGAGGTCGTCATGGAGTGTTACGACAAGCAGCGAGGGTTGGGCATGGATCGTGGGTCCAGGTTCAGAGCGCCAAGACGGGAGCGCAGCAACAACAACGTTAAATCGAGCAGACGTTGAAAACGAAACATGGGGAAAGAAGAACGTTGGCAATTGTTCAAGCCTCTGGTTTTAGAACTTGGAGATTTAGTTCCAGTCTAGTCGCTAGTTGGAAGAGCAGTGGATTTGTTCTATTACTGAAATCAAAGTCACAGGCCAAGTTCGTAGTAACAAAAAAATTATTATATACAATGTTAATCTATGGCAAACTTATGGCAATACATGAATGCTTTTTTTTTTTTTTGGTCTTTTTTTCTGGTCGAATACTGTACAGTATGTGTATGTCGTTGGCAGTGGTCGTATCATCAATCTAGTTGAAGAGCGTGGTGAGTAGGTTTTAATGGTACAAGTTTGATCAAGCGATTTCATGCAAACCAACAACAGCGTTTCCCTAATTCTATCATTCTTTCGTCGGTCCGTCATTGTTTGATCATGCAAGGGACTCCTCGACCAGCCCCAAGAACTCGCCAGTAGTGTCGGCCTCAGCCTGCTTCCTCCGTCTCGATTTCGAGAGCAGCGAGCCCTTGCGCCCGTACCGCGCCACAATGTGCTGCGACGCCTGGTCCCGCGGGTCCGCCACCGCCTTGACCACCATGTCCACCGACCCGTGCCGCGTCACGCCCAGCGACTGCACCGTGAAACCCTGCACCGTGTCGTACACAACGGGCCGCGATTGGACCTGCACGAGACTAATGTTGGAGAGCGAGCAGGTTGCCGTGATGCCCGCGAGCGCGGCGACCGTGCCCGAGGAGTGCGCGAGGCGGCCGGGGATTACGGGGCCTTCTTGCAGCGGCAGCGCAGCGGCGGACTGTCGCCATGACGGGGTCGATGAGGATGATGATGGTGAGGAAACGGGAGGACGCGTGCCGAGGGTGCCGGGGAGTGTGTATAAAAGGCCAGCCGTACCTACTGGCCGCGGTGATGCAATGTTTGTCTTGTTTTTTGTATTCTTGTCGTCTGTGTGGTGTTGCTTACTGTTGTTTGGTAAGGATGCCAATGATGATGATGAAAATGCTTGGGGTGGTGCGGACGTGGACCGGTTGGGTCCGCGGAGATGCTTGTCGAGCAGCGTGTGCACCTCGGCCTCGTTTTCGAAAAGAGTCTTTACAACGTCGGCCTTGATGCCTTCTTGCTCCAAAAAAGTCCGGAACCCGTCAGTCGCTGGCGTTGTTGTCGTATCAAGTTGATGATGGTTTGCATCCGAGCTTGCTGCTGTACCACGGGCAAAAAGGTCCCCTTGGGCATTCATGGCCGGCCGCACCGCATGCCCGAGCTCCTGCACTCGTTTCTTAATCAACGCATACTTGGCGCCCGGTGAAAACCCAGTCATGCCACCTTCCACGTCCATATTGTCAAGCGTCACGTACTGGAAACTCTTGCCCGGCCCGCTGGTCGAGAAGGGCATGTTGCGTTTCAACCCCCACTCGCTGCGGGACCCGGACGCCGGCGTGGTGTGGATCACCTGGTGCGTCGGGTGCCGCTGCTTCACCTGCGTCTGCCGTGCCTGCCGCAGCGACGACCCACTGGTGGTGGTTGTGCTGCTGCTGGTCCCCAAGTGCGTGGTGAGCGGTTCATGTGGCCGGATCGGCCGCGCGAGGGACACTAGCCGCGAGCCCTTAAGCGCCGCCCCGAACCTATCGGGCCCCGGCGGTGCTGCTTTCCGCATCTGAGGTCTTTGTGGCTCTGCCTTGGCGTCTGTGTCTGTATGTGTATATTCAAGGATGGCCTCTCTTCTCCGTTCGTATTGTTTCAAAGCTCAGTCCGTTCGAGGCTCTTGTCGTCTGTCTCTAGCTTACTGTGTTTTCCATTCCCTGTTTCGTTTTAAAATAAAAGGGTCGCACAGGTCTTCTATAAATGCGTCGATTGTGCCCTCGTAGTATGCCAGCGCTCCATCAATCACGGTTGTAGATGGCCCTTGGAGAAGTTGGTTGTTGTCCTGGATCGCGACTATGCTCAAAGAACCTTTTTTCGCTGATCTGAAATTTGTGAAAACTGAATTTCATGGTAATTGGTTCGTCGAGTGCGGACTGTGATTTACCCAGACCACAATGTGCCCCAGTATACCATTTTTTTTCGGCCTTCCAAACCTTTACTTTCTGAAATTTATCTTTTGAAATCATGGAAAAACACGTATAATTGTTATTAATTTTTACTCATTCATGTCATATAAATCATTTTACAACTTGGTGGCGCCAGTGTTGCTGAGCTCAATGGCGGCGGCGGTGATGACGACAATGTCGCGCTCAACAACCTTGGTCTGGAACACGACGCGGTTGCCGTCCTCCTTCCAGGCCTCGACACGCAACGTCTCGCCAGGGTAGACGGGCGAGGCGAAACGGACCTTGATGTTCTTGAACTGGCCGTACTTCTCGTAGAGCATCTTGCCAGAAATGCCAAAGGTGGCCAAACCGTGCAGAATGGGCTTGGGGAAGTTACCGACGGCAGCAAAAGCAGGGTCAATGTGCAAGGGGTTCCAGTCACCGGAAAGTCTGTAGAGAGCAGCAGCGTCCTCAGAGACAAAGTAGGTCTTGGTAAAGTCGGGGGCACGCGAGGGGATCTTGTTGGCGGCAGTGGCAGCACCCTTGTTGGAGCCGTTAGCCTGGCCGCCAAAGCCACCAGACCCACGGACAAACATGGTGGCAATGTTGTAAAAGAGTTCCTCACCACTGTCCTTGTCGACAGTAATGGACTCAGAGACAATGGCAGAGGCCTTGCCCTTGTCCAAAACCTCCAGGGGCCTCATGGTGGTCTTGAGGCTGGCCTCAGTGGGGATGGGCCACTTCTTAATCTCCAAGTACTGCTCACCGTGGACGAGCTTCATGGGGTTGAAGTTGGGCACCAGCTTGCTAAAGTCAAGCGAGCAGTGGAAGTAAGGAATGACACCGTATGTGGGCAAAAGCTCAAAGTCCTCGGCATTCTCAAAGGTGTACTTGAGCTCAGTGGCCTTGGCACCAATACCCAAGTTGTAAAGAATCACATCCTTGTAGTTGTACTGACCCTCAGCAGTGTCGGAAAGAGACAAGTCGGGAGTGAACTCAATCTGCTTCTTCTTGCCGCCAGCGTTGCCGCCCTTGTTGGCAGACATGGCAGCAGTGACAATGATCTGACTCGACTCCTGGGTGGTGGAGGGGTGAGTGGCCTTGCCATCGTCAAAGTTGATAATCTTTTCCCAGTTGGCGGCAATCTTTTCGGGGGTGACCTCTCCAGTAATGACGACACCGCCGGTGCGCTCCCAGCGGGTAGCACCAACCCAGCCGGAACCAACCTCAAAGAGGCCGCCGTTGACGGGGGTCTTTTCAGAAAGAAGCAAGCCAACGGTGGGGGCAATGTGCTCAGGCTTGAACATGGCAAGCATCTCCTCGGTAAAGATAGACTCGGTCATGGCGGTACCAGCGTTGGGGGCGATACAGTTGGTAGTAATGTTGTTCTTGGCACCCTCAATGGCAAGAGCACGGGAGAAACCCAAAATGGCGAGCTTGGCGGCAGAGTAGTTGGACTGGCCAAAGTTACCGTAGATACCAGAGGTGGAGGTGGTGTTGACAATACGGCCGTACTTTTGCTTGAGGAAGTAGGGCCAGGCGGCCTTGGTGACGGCGTAAGTACCGTGCAAGTGCACGTCCTGGACCTGCTGCCACATTTGGTCAGTCATGCCCATGAAGGACTTGTCTCTGAGAATACCGGCATTGTTGACAATGGCGTGGACAGTGCCAAAGGCGTCGACGGCGGTCTTGACAACGTGGGCACCGTCAACAACGTTGGACTTGTCGCCAACGGCAATGCCACCGGCGGCCTTGATCTCATTGACGACAGTGTCGGGGTTGGCAAAGTCATTGACGACAACCTTAGCGCCAAGCTTGGCGAGAGCCAAAGCATAGGCGCGGCCAATACCGGCACCGGCACCAGTGACAATGACAACCTTGTCCTTGAGGTCAACGGTCTCGCCCTGGGGGTTGGAGGGGGTCTTTTGAGACTGCTGGGCGAGCTCGACAAAGTCAGCGGGGCCATTGGGGTACTCAGAGCCCTTGGAAAAGTCGACAATGTCGTCAAATCTCTTGAGAATGGCCGAGGGGGTAAACGAGTTGTCAGCCTTGAAAACGACACCCTTGGAACGCTGCCATCTGACCTTGGAGTAGAAACCAGCACCGAGCTCGTAAATGCCATACGTGTCCTGGGTGTTTTCGTGGACCAAGTAGCCAACGAGGGGAATAACGCGGTCGGGGGAGAGCAACTTGAGGAGGTCTGGGGGCATGACGGTCTCAGTCATTCTCGAGGCGGCTAATGGGGCAATGACGTTGGCGGTAATGTTGTACTTGGCGCCTTCCTTGGCCAGAGTCTCTGTGAAACCAACGAGGGCGAGCTTTGCGGCCGAGTAGTTGGTCTGGCCAAAGTTGCCGTAGAGGCCGGCGGCGGAGGCGGTGTTGATGATGCGGCCAAACTTTTGCTTGCGCATGTATGGCCAGGCGGCCTTGGCGACCTTGTAGGAGCCGTAGACGTGGACCTGCTGAATGAGGTGCCAGTCCTTGTCGGTCATGTTCTTGAAGGACACATCGCGGAGAATGCCGGCATTGTTAATGACAATGTGGACGGTGCCAAAGGCCTTGACGGCGGTCTCGACAATCTTGTCACCATTCTCGACAGAGTCGTAGTTGGCGACGGCCTTGCCACCGGCAGCGACAATCTCGTCGACAACGGTGTCGGCGGCCTTGGCGGAGGAGCCCTCACCGTTGAAGGTGCCGCCGAGATCATTGACGACTACCGAGGCGCCTCTCTTGCCGAAGAAGAGGGCGTAGGCCTTGCCGAGGCCGCCACCAGCGCCGGTGACAATGACAACCTTGTCGTCGTATCGTAGTTCAGACATGGTTTTATGGGGTAGAAGGAGGAGAGTAGTGGGGGATTGATGGAGATGGATGATGGAAAAGAAATAAAGGAAGAAGGATAAAAGGACGAAATTAAAAGAAATTGAGTTGCTTTTATACAAATTTTTCCTGCGCTCGAGTGCGGAGGAGAAGGCAAAACAAGATTGTCCACAAACACGCCGGCAATTGAGCTGGTCCACCGTTTCAGTGTCCTCGGGTTTTGCCTCGGGTCTTTGGTCTCTGAGATCTCTGGGCTCGACGACGCGGTCTGCGTGGTCTCTGCCTGCTTGGCCCCGTCTGTTTTGGCTGGTCGCGGCGTGGGCTTTGAGTCCTTGCCAGCCAAAACTTCCCCAGAAAACGGCCGTCACCGTGGCCATCGCTGTCCGCACTGTCCGGGGCGCTTGTTTGTAGCGATAAGTGGGACGTCAAGGCACTAGTTACCCGTCACGGATGGAGCTCATTGTATTTCTATGATAGTTGAAAATATCGCTAATTGTGCAGTTTTGCCGAGGTTCCAGTCCACCTCTTGTGATTTAACAGTCACGTGACTAGAGAGAGAAAGCCCATGCCAGAACCGCCGTGGCTGTGAAAACGCCGGGTCTTGCTGAATCCTGTGGATCACGGCCAAAGATGCTGGGTTTGAAAAGATAGCCCAGGTGCGCCAATGCGATACTCGGCACAGCCAACTCATTTGCAAAGTAGGTTCGTCTTTGGCTTGTTGGCTTCGGTAGTTGGTGCTCAGCCGTACCACGCGGGGGGGACTGAAAGTTGTGTCAACGGCCGACCCGACTGAACCACGGGCCCTTTTCGTTTAAGAAACAGATCAGCCTGGACTTTGCCTGGGCTTTGGCTCGCATTCTCGTTTTATTTTTTTTCTGGGGTAATCAAGCCCGTGAAAAAGTTGCCGAGCCCAGCCGACCCGCCGGGAACTGGAAGAAATTCCGAGCTGAGCTAGTCACGTGGTTTGGACCTGCCGTTTGGCACGAGCCAAAGATGATGAGATCATTTTGTAATGGTGCACTGTGCGTTGAGGTAAGCAAGAATGGCCGGCACGTGAAAGGCCAAGAGGTCTGGTCTGCCTGCAATGGAGTTGGTAGCTGCAAGTTGCAAGTTGCAAGTTGCCAGTTGAAGAGATCAAGTTGGAAGCTGAATGGGTGTTTCTTCAACCACAAGTAACAACAGTACACACTTGTGCTACTGGGCCCTACAAAGGTGTGGCAGGTATTGAACCAAGAAACAATGTGCTTGACTATTAGTCTCTGTAAACTAGTGCTTCATAAACCAGGTCTAGAAGCCCATTGTAGTCTGTTGAACAGAAGTCAAATCCAGCCCATGCTTAAATAGTAAGTAAATACCGCGTTGAACCGTTACGTCACAAATTTTCAACAAGCCAGTTCAAACCAAAATGGGTTCAGGAACGAAGTCCAACAATAAAAAACTTGTAAAGAGCTAGCCATCATCAACGCACTGCTTAAGAGCAATTTGTTCTGGAATTGTTCAAGACGTCATTAGCATTGATCGAATTTATATCCAGGCTTCACAAGAGGCATTGGAATGAAATGCGCAAATGGACAGGTTGCTGGCACCACCCTTCTTTCCACTGATACTTCTCATAAAAGGCTATAACTTTTGTTTTCGTCTAGCGTCTAGTTATAGTAGTCCTTTGGGCTTGATTGTAACTTGCAAGTTCAAGAAGGTTATTCATTCTCGTTAGGTTTGTTGATCTACTACACCGCCAAACCCAGCTTGACCAAGCAGCAGATCTCATTTAATTGTTTACATTTGCTGCCTGTTCAAACTTGATTTATTTTTTTTATATCAAACAAATGTAATTACATGGCAAATCAAGTACGGCGTGCGCGGTTTTGTACACAGTTCCATAGTCAAGTTGAAAAGAGTGAGTGAATTTGTCCGAATTCCCAAATGGAATGGCCCTCATTTGTTTACTTCCCACAGCCACCCTTTGCACCATCATCAACAAATATAGGCCCCTCTAGAACTTGCACTAGACTGTCTGCTCGCCTTCGTATTTTTTTGTGAGTTGCAGGAGCTCAAAAAGAAACGCCAGTCTTGACGTGAAACCAGGTTCTCCCCTTCATGCCAGAATTTTTCACTCACCAAACAAAATAAATATTTGATGCGTCACTACTATTATTTTGTTCAATTACTTGCCTACGTAGTTTGGAAAAAATACGCTTGTTCACAGTAAACTGAGTAACAAGAATCAAAACATCTCCACAAGGGCTAGGCAAAAGCCAAGTTCCAGGCGGTTTCGCAATGCTTTGGTTTCCTTGTTCGCTGTTGGGTGGTGGGTAAGAAACTTTAACCAAGTAGTTTCTTGTATGTGTGTTGCTTGTTCTCCAAACTTCCTATCTGAATAGCATTTAACCTAAATAGCTTGACAGGCACGGTGCATACAAGCCTTACATGATTGTACTCTAATACTAGTGCAAATGTTAAAAATGACAGCCTTGAACTTTGCAGTTTTCGGGATCTTCAAAGACAGCACGGCCCTCAAGGTTTGGCTTTTCTTTGGACTTGGGGTAAAATCTTGATAAGGTCCATCAGCACACTGTGACACTCCTGCTTGGCCATGGATGACGACTTGGTAAAGCTTCAGTGAGGTATTAATTTTGATTTCTGTTTCAATTGTTTACACTGGTGAAATAAACTGACTGGCAGCAGATCTTCGCCAGTTCTCCTGAAATTGCCCTCCAACTTTCTTCTCAGTCGACAAATTCACTCGTTTAATTTATGCGGTTTTTTTGGCCAATGGTCAATTGCAAGACCAAGTTCTGTTTACATTTTCATTTCATTTGCTTGACTGTTCCCAGCCGCCGTCTTCATGCCAACGCCCCAGGGGCGAGGGAGAAAGCTTTTGCAAATGACGCACTGATACAAGAAATTTGGTCAAGGGTATTATGTGGTTTCGTGTTTTAGTGACAAAAGGCTACCTTTCCGTCAACTTGCTTCTACACTTTATTTTATTTTTCTGGCTTGTATTGGCGTGGAGAATAAAAAGAAGAAAATAAAGCGTTCTACTTCCTCGTTTCGCCCATGACATCATGCACAGAAAGAAAAATCTCTCAAGCCGCACACAACAACGACGCGCGCCCAACGCACATCCCTATAAAACCCAAATCAAATGCCCTTTTTTTTTCTAGCCTTCCATGAACAAAATTTTCGATTTGCGCTGTGATACACTTTTCTCTTCTCTTTTTTGCTTCATCCCTCTTCTCTAGCCTTGTAGAAGGGACTGCGGGGCCTGTCCTGTAGCTCCAAGAGGCTTTTGCTTGTGCTTTTTTCTTTTTTTTGGTTTCTTTCATCCATCTATTCTTTGCATCTGCTCCGCCGGTACACCAATGTCTGACGGACCCATTGTGTATGGCCTGCTGGCCTACAAGAACTCGCTGCTCTTCACCAAGCTGCCCTTTTCGCTTTTCAGCAAGCCCGCGTCGGCAACGGCCTCGGTGGTGTCGCCCAACAAGCCCAAGCCGTCCAAGCTCCACCCTTCGAGCCTTTGCGACGTGTGCTACTCGGAGGACCAGGTCGCCGTCCTCGACCTGATTCAGTACTACCACGTTGTCAACATGTGCACCAACGCGCGTGTCTGCGCGAGCTCGACGGCCGTGCTCAGTACAAACATTAGCTACTGCGACGCTGCTGCTGTCCACGACCAACGGGTCCCGCCAAGACCCATTCCTGTACCGCGGCCGGCGACCCGTGGCAGCACGGCTTACAAGACGCAGAGCCGCCAGGAACACCCCAGCCAGACGGCACACATCTCGGCGCGCCGCATTCGCAAGTTTATAATGCGCAAGGACATTTCGCTCGTCTCGTTTGACCGCGACTTTCTGCACGCGCTCATGCTCGAAAAGTTTGAGTCGCCCTTTTCCGACGACTGCACTGCCGGTGCCGGTGCCGGTGCCGGTGCCGACCCGGCCCCCCTTGCGCGCAGCACCAGCCCAGTCGACGACGACAGCTTTGACACGACCGCCATGGTCATTGAAATGGTTCACCCGAACCGTTTCAGGTCGACCAAGACCAAGCTTTCGGAGCTCTTGCACTCGAGCGAGGCCATGCTGCTCGCCCGCGACCACCCGCGCGAAACCCGCCGCGAGAGCTTTTGGAAGATTTTCTAAACTGGCAATGATGGACATAATTGATATCATTTCATGACTATTTGCTCTAGTTTTTTTGGATAGTTGTTATCTTGCATTTTGCACTATTTTACAGTAGTTAGTGGACTAGTTTGTTTTGTACTTTTTAGTTCTGGCCATGAGTAGTTAGAACTTAGAATTGATTGATTTGAAGAGAAAAAAAACGAAAAAAGAAATCAACTTGTTAGTGCACGGCTGAACATGCACGGCTAAACGTTGAACCTCAAAACCGGGATCTGCCCAAACGTTTGAGTGTTGCTTACTGGACAACGTGGTCGTGCCTGGCTTTTTGTTGGCTTGGACTGCTTGTTGTTGCTTGATAGCTAGAGTTAGGTAAAGGTGCAACACGTCTGGCTAACGCTCAGCGTATCAACTGTCGGCCAGTTAATTACTCAACCAGTGAAATACGGTCGTGAAAGGTACTGTGATTGACTCCACTTGCTATCTATTCTACATGACTTGGGCAAAGGTAAATAAATAATGATACAATAACAATAAAACGTTCTGTTCCTCGCCGGCTTAGAGGCATGAATATGGCATCTACCACTCCAAGTTGACAGGCCAGCTGACCCTTTTCCTCTCCAAAGCCACCAGCCCATCTTCGCTAGTGTGAGCGGCCACACTCTTAATCTCACCGGCCTCGGGGACTGGCGAGATGTCGCGCATGTTGGCGCGGCGCGGGTGGCGCGGCGGCCGCGGCTTGGTGCGCTCAATCTCGGCCTGCGTCTCGCGCGCGGCCTTCTCGACCATCTCGCGAGCCAGCTCGGCAGACCCGGTCTCGCGCGTAAGCAGGTCTTGCTTGGAGTAGAAGCCGAGATAATTTTGTGGCTGTTGCGGTTGTTGGGGCTGTTGCTGTTGTGGTTGTGGTTGCTGTGGTTGCTGGACCTTTGATTCTGTCTGTGGCTGCTGGACCTTTGGTTCTGCCAAGTCTGAAGATTCAGTGGGCAAGTCAGAGTCTTGTTCCTTTGGGCAAGACGGGTCAAGAGGTAGCAATGCCACAGGAGCAGGAGGCGACGACAAAGCCAAGGCCTCCGGGTCGACCTCAGGAAGCCGGAAAGGTTTGAGCACGCTGCGGCCAGGCTCAATCTCAGCATGGCGCGGCGCGCACCGCCGACCGGGCGATTTGGGTCGCGGATCAGGCCCATAATCCTCTTCGTCGCTGCTCGGGGCCTCGGGTTGTTTGGGCCCACTATTTTCATCTTCGTCTTCGTCATCGTCATCTAGTTGTGGTGGTGGAGACCCCGCGGTCCGTTTCTTTTTCAACACTGCATTGGCCAGTTTTGTTTCTGGTCTAGCAGTCGTTTCTGGTGACGGAGCCAATGGTGGAGATTCTGAGTTGGGCTTGGCCTCTGATTCCAATGGCTTGGATTTTTCTTCGGGTGTGGCTTTGGATTTGGGCTTGGGTGAATTGGCGGATTTATTCACTTTTCCATTCGTAGCAGGTTGCGTTTTGGCCTTGTTAGTAGGCTTCTTTGTTGGTATGTTGTTCTCCTTCGCAGTGGACATTTCAACAGGTTTGGTTTTCTTTTTGAGAGCGGTTTTGACTTTGGTCGTAGGCTCCTTGTTATCGCTCTTTGAGGTGGCACCTGTGGTAGCTTTCGACTTACTTGCATTCGCCACCATAGTCGACTTCTCAGATTTTGCTGTCTTTGCAGCATTTGTTTTGGTCGTTGTAGGCTTCTTTTCGATATTTTCCGGTTTCTTTTGCTGTGCAGCCCGTTTTTTTGGTGCTGAAACGGGTTTATTGCTCTTAACGTTTGTTTCGCTCGGCTCTTTCTTGGCTCGTGTAGCAGTTCTAGCATTTTTCGGTGGTGGCGTTGGTTTCGTGACTTTACTGGTTGTTGTCGACTTGACCTGTGTAGCTGATTTCGTGCCAGCTTTAGACTTGGTATTTGCTGGTGTAATGTCTGTCTTCTTGGCGCGCGAGCTTGCTGTGGATTTAGTAGCTGATTTTGGTGGAGAAGGCTTTTTGTCGGGTTTTAGCGGCTGTGGTCGAGTTTCCTTTTTTTGCTTCTTTTCTGGGGGACCTTCGGCCGAAGTTTCGTCTGGCTTCATTTCAGCGTCAGCTCCACGCGTTCGACTTCGCGTCATACGTCGAAACTCGCCCTCAAAGACTTGCACTCCGCCTGAGTTTCTATCCGTGCCCATGCTGTGTCTCTTTTTAGATTTTGAACTAGCAACGGCGGCACTGGCTTCCTTGTTTTCAGTCGGCTTTTCAAAAGTATCAATATTTTCCTTCTCAAGCGGGAAGGACCATCGTCGATTATCTTCATTAATGTTCACCAAAGGTAATGGCTTGTATGAAATATCTGTTGCAGGCGCGTGTTCTTCCTTCGATTTTGTGACATGCTCTCCGATCGCAGCGGATGACGCGACCAATGTCTCTTCCATCGACGTCCTTAGGGCTTAATATCCGTAAATTCCAGGTGCGCTGGTAAAAATTGAGGTCGAGCAAACAGTTCTGGACTTCCAAATTGATCAATGACGCGTCAGAGTTGGCTCAATCGTGAATCGCGCGGTTTGTGGAATAATGGTTGCAGCGTATCAAGTCGCATGGAGTAGGAAGACCGTGTTTTTTCACGCTGGCCCGAACGGATTGCCCAAGTTCTCAAGTTCTCAAGTCTCAAGTCTCAAGTCCCAAGTTCCAGACAGTCACGTGATTTACACGGCTAAATTCTTTTGATGGCCAGCCAACCCCGTCATCCTTGACCTTGGCTGTACCAATTGACCAAACTACTCTCACAACAGTTTAGCTCCAATGAGTTACTAATTCTAGACTTGTTTAGCTAGATCATTCAAAATGGATTTTGCCCGCCGGTATTTGGTGCTATGGCAGGTAAAGATGCAACAAACGTTCCTGGTTCTTTTATACTCGCAAAACCTATTATCAACCATTAACTAGCATGGTCATTACTTTGGCTCATGAAAAGTACGCATGTTCCTGAGTTTTTTCCACAGTTGCTGCACATCTAGAATATACTTATGGGAAAATGACCCAGAGGTCACTTTTTCAAATATCCCTTTTAGAGGATATGGCTCGGATGCATAGCCTTCAACCTTTTGGAACTGAAGCCACTTTCTCGCACTGCAGCCATAAAGTCTAGCTTCAGGTGGAGGCGAAAACTCAACTGTTTCTAAACATGTGCCCTCTTGTAACATGTGCTGCTCAAACCACTTCCACGGCATACCATTCGCACCGTCGAAAGGATTGCGATAGATCAAATAGCGCAACTGAGGAGCATTTTGTACAATAGTTTGAAAAGCAAGCTTAGGACAGCACTTATCCTGGGGGGTATCCATGCGGTATAACTCCATACGTCTGAGACGAGCCAGAAGTTTTGGTAATTTGGTTTCAGACACTTCACCAACACATCCTCGAATGATGAGCCTATCAAAATGAGGACTGTGGTCTACGCAATGCTCAAATAACGTTTCTATGTGACTCCATGCACAATGGTCCAAGACCAATGTGTGCAAACATTGGAAGTGTGGAATTGGCACATTAATGGAACGCGATTGCGGATGGTCAAAAGCTTCAAATACAGCAATAGAGTCAAAATTGTTGTAGAACTTGAATAAGTCAACGTTGAAAATTGGCCAAGAGAGCTTTCGAATGTTTGATGGGAAATCGCGTTTCTCTTCAGGCAGATATTGTGGAAATATCGTATTTACCTTGCTGATTTGAAATGCCGTAGGTTTGCAATACGGAGGACGGACAGAGATTTCCTGTAATTTTGGCCGTATGGGTCAGTGATGTGAAGAGTTGAATTGAAAGGTCTGGACTTGTCCCCAATGTACAATGAAAAGCGCTTCAAGTGGAAGAGCTTGCCCACCATTTTGCAAAACCTTCTTGGAAAGCTGTACTCGCTGTCTTCAATATCAATCAAGAGGGTTTCAATTGCCAGGGTTTTCCATTGACGCCATGACTTTTGGAACTTTGCCAAGTATTTATGCATCCCTTTCTCGTTGCTGAATTTGAGCTTGAGGTATGTGTGTACTATAAGAGGGTTGTAATGGTTCTTGATTTGATGAATGACGGATGCAAATCCTTTGGTGAAATTGACAAAAGTCGTGCCGTGCTCAATTAACCAACCGTGGGGACTGTTTAGATTAAGTGTAACCTCTTTTAAGGACTTCAGTTTAGGAAGACATTTTGCCAATCACTTACTGTGTAGAACAGATATGGAGTTGAAGGACAAGCTCAAGTGCTGGACGTGTTGCAATGCGTCTGATATAATGTCTTTGTAGCCTGCAACAACATAAAATTGTGGCCTGTAAGTAGAGTGCATCAAGAGGTTGTGACATTCCAAGTAAAAAGAGTCATTCATTTTATCTCTATCTGCCATCCTCAAAAAAAAAAAATAATACTTCTGTTGCGCCGAGGGGTTCCAAACGAGTCTCTCTTGTTTGATCATAAGACGTTTGTCGTATAGATAAATATAATTCAAAGTTCCTATGCTATAGTCCTCCGGATTACATGCCCAAGCTTTAAAAACGGTAGAATAGACAACTGTTTTGAGACTCTTGCAAGTGCGTGACAAAGCCAATAAGTCGGGGTAAATCGTTATTTCATTCCATACCTTCAGTTCGAAGTAGTTAGCAGGTTCTTCAAACTGAAAAAGCAGGAGGTGATACAAAATATGGTTAATAATTCCATTAGGCAACTTGTCAATCATTTTGACAATATTAGGGCTGACAGTGAGTAGCGAACTGGCAAGAAATGGACCAGAAGTGGCGACTATGAAAAAAAAAAAGTGTTAACGATTGATGAATGGGAATGATTTTTGAATGCAGATACCGTTTTTCTTTTCAAATGTTTGTAGAAGTAGGTGGATATTATTATTACAAATTATACCAAGGATAGAGGTAATGTTACAAGGTTCAGGATCTATGATTTGGCTTGCAAATATGCCCTGAAACCGTAAATTGCAATATTTTACATATGCCGTAAATATTTTCAAATAGTCATAACCAGGCCATTTTGCACTAGTGCTCTGCGGATCTAGCTAGGTATCTTGGATCAAGCCATTAGTGCGGCTGGTATCCTTTCTGTTAGCGTTGGCTCATTGATTGCGGCCCATTGTTGGCATCCTGGTATACGTTTGCTTATTTGTAAAACTGTTTTTCCCCAGTAGCCTTTATATTTGTCCAGGCTCTTAGTTTCAATGTTATTTGATAAGTCGGCTTCCCAGGCTATATTCTTTGAGTGTACCTAGATGCACAAGCTTTTGAAATGATATGGTAGATAGTAGATAGCAGATATAAGGGCTCAAGGTGTGTGCTGATGCTATAAGCTTGGGGTAGCTTTTCCAAGAGAGTTACGTTTTTGTTTTGAAGATACAGGCTGCATTCATAAGTTTAACCAGGACCTGCATGAATCTTGAGCTGAATTTTGGCCGTAAGAGTCATAGAAACCGATGAATATTAGAGCTCCGTGATTTTTTTTCAACCTTAGATTCGAGGTGAAATGAACCTTGTCAAAGAGATGCAATCCTTAACAAAAGGTTGACTGGAAATTTAATACATTGTTGTTGAGAATTTAATACACGATTGTTATTTGTTGAAACAGCTAGCCTTACTAAAAGAAGAAGAATAGAAAAGAAAAAAGAAACGAAACCCAGTTCAAGGGTCAACTTGAATATTGCTGAGCATCGGGAGTCAAATGGCCCAACAGTCGATATACATTTATGGCAGGCATGGCACGCTGCTAACGAGAAGCTTGGCGGTTGAGCTTTGAACACCATTAGGCACAAGATTGTCGGGGCTTGTTGATTTTCTGGCCCAGTCTCGTGCCGTATTGGCGCCTTCAGTGGATGAAGGATTGGAAGGAATCTCTCCCAAAGGATCGCGGGGCTCTTCGGTATCCGCAGCCATGGTTGACAAGTACCAATCCTTGGTTTCTCGTATGAAGCGATTCCATGGCACCCATCAGGGTAGCTCGCAACGAATTCATGCATGAATTGTTGAAAATGAGAAGCGTTGTCCAAACCCATGTTAAAGGTGAGGTTGGATTTTGTGGCATCCTGATAGACCTCAATATGGGCCAATCTCGTCAGCAACATTGCCAAATCACCATTGACTTTACCCGTAAGGTCGCGCGTGATGAGACGTGCCAAACGTGGGCTGCAGCGCACAAAGTTCTCCAGTATAATGTGAACCTGGCTCGATTGGCATTGAGTCAAGGCCAGTGTTTCTAAAAAGACAAACTCTGGAAGTGCCATACTTGTGAAACTGACATACTCCAAGCTTGAAGACCTCCAAAAACGTCAGGGAATTTTGTTTTGTAAGCCATTGCAAAAGTCCAGTATTGGAATAAGTCCATAACGCCCTTTTGAGACTAGAAGTGAGAGTATATTCGTGGTCTGCTTGGCTGGGTTCAGCGAATAGCGTTCGAACAAGTCCCCGCTCAGTTCTGCTAGCCGAGGAGTGTTCTGGACAATGAATCTGCAAAGAAAACTCTTCCAATTGCAAATCATTCACCCCCTCGGGAATCAAGCATGTGCAGTCAGCCTCTTCATTGGGCGGTAAGAGCAAAGGTTGTGCGTGCGTGAAGTACACTGAAAAGTTCTTCAAATTGGCAAGTCTGCGAACAACACCACCAAACTCTTTTGGCAAGCCGTGGTTAAACACTCCAACTTCAATAGACAGTGTATGAATGCACAGCTCTTGCCACTCACGCCATTTATTCGCAAAGTGCTCAAAGTATCTAGCCAAATCTTGTTGCTTCTTCAAAACCAGACTCAGGTAGGTGTGCACAATGAGTGTGCGGCGGTGATTTTGTAAAAGAGTGATGATGGATGCAAAGTCCTCCACATATGGGCAACAGGTGGTGGTGATGGTGGTGTCCGACTCCAGGTTCAGCGGGCCATCCAAATTGAGAGTGACCTCTCTCAATGCAACCGTAAGACGCCATTGTGCCGTAAACCATGAGCCATATTTTGAAGAAAGGTCGTTGAACGACAAACTCAATTGTCCCACGTGTTGTAGGGCATAGATGGGCATGTCTAGATACCCAGCGCAAATGTAAGACGATCGCAACAAGCTTGGTGGGTTTGGAAGAGAGTTAAGCTTGTCTTCGCGCAGTCGGGGAAAGAAGGATTGCGGCCGTACTCCCACTGGATAAGAATTCGACTCCGACTCATTGAACTGCTCACCTTGTTCATGAGCAACAGACTCGGCGTTGGCAATGCACTGCGGGTAGACGTGACACGCCCAGTTGGCAAAAATCATGGGACAAAAAATGGCCCTAAGGCTCTTTGAAGCACTCGAAAGAGCCAAAACGCCTTGGAAATTCTGTATTTCGGTTTCGGAAAGCGACTTGGAAACCTGCTCTCTCATGACAACTTCAGGGCTAGCAGAGTCACAGAGCAAGTTGGCAACAATCTCTTCCATGACATTGAGGGGGAGGTCCTCCAATGCAGAAGATGTGGTCACAGCTAAAAGGTCGTCAGTGGAAGAATTCATTGATGGTTTGCAGTAAGGGGGCCTATGACAAAAAGCAAGGGACGTCGCAATGAAAGTAGGGCCAGAAGGTGTCTATAAAGAAGAGACCATACTTCAGACAGACTTTCGGAGGTGTCATGGGTGGCATGACTTGCAATATTGAGATTCTGTAAACAAACCCATCACACAGAGGTAGCTTAACGGCAGTGACTGTAGCTACCGCAACAAGAAACACGAAACTTGGAATCCGGGGTTCACCTTGGCTTGCTTGCATCGCTTCTTGGATCTCACACGTCGAAATAGCTGTTATTACCTGAATAAATTTGCTTGCAGCATGATGAAAAGATTTTGGATTCTTGCAATCTTCAAGTTTTGAGCAGTGCTAGTGAGCACACTATGGCTTATTGTTAGGGTCGCGATAGTTATTCGAAGCCTAGTTGGCCCTTGCCCAACTAGCATTTGTCATCATCTGTGAACAGCTTATTCAGCTCCTGATTTTTACTTACCAAGACCTTCTCTAACTACCTGGTACCTACTAAAGGATTTTCCAACCCAGTTTTCTTCTTATTCTGTAGAAGCTGGAGATGGTGCAATTTTTGAAGAGTTCTACCAGGAAGGGCATTGATTGAGGGCTGAGCCAAATTTGGTTATACTGCAAGGAAGGGTTAGGTGTTAGCGCTCCGTATTTGATTGGTTGTTAAATTAGAAGCATTCATTGGCCATAAATAGCAACCATTTTGATTTTGAAAAATTGCACAAGGAAATTTGTCCTTTTCCCCCAAACTCTAATTTATAGTTAAATGGTGCTGCACGGGCGTATTTGCAGCCAGAAAAAGACTAAATCTATAAGATTTTTGTATTATTTTTTTGCTTTACCTGGATCATTTCAAAAGGAAGACGTTTTTTTTAATCAACCCTCATAGTTGCACTTCTATTTCTTGTTTTACCAGTTTGCTACTCACCCGCCAGGCCCAACATTGTCAAAAAATGATTGACACGCTTCCACGTGAAGTTATCGACCATGTCTTGCACTATCTTCTGCTTTATCAGTACTACACAAAAACGGCTTCTGGTGAAGATCTTACTGGTTACTCCCGGTTGGACCCCTGCAACTATATGATAAATTACCCCGAGCTATTGGCATTGGCCCACACTTGCAAGTATCTTCAAACGGTTGTCTACGCTACTGTTTTCAAGGCCTGGGAATGCCACGCCAAGGATTACAGCTTTGGGATTTTGCGATACATTGGCGCGTACGGTAAACGCAGGTTAAGCGGCAAAGAATCCGAGTTGTCGGACTTTAGAGAGCGACAGCGCTGTTGTTTTTTTCCTAGAGTGCCAGATGCAGATGAGTTTGATTATACCATGTACCCTGAATGGCGTGACTTTTTGCTACCCGCCACTTTCAAGCCACAGTTTCATGTTATTGCGGGTTATAAGGACATGATTCCAGACGCATTGCGGCACGTCCAGTACTTGAGCTTGTCCTTCAACTCCAAAAATGTTCCACACAGTAAGCGGCTGGCAAATTGTATACCGAAAATGACACTTTTGAAAGAAGTCACACTCAACTTGAATAGCCCCCGGTGGTCCTTCCGTGGGGGCACGACATTTGTCCATTTCACCAAAAGCTTTGCGTCTGTCATTCATCAAATCAAGACCCATTACAACCCGCTTATAGTACACACATACCTGAAACTCAAATTTTGCAACGAGAAAGACTTGCACAAATACTTGACAAGGTTCCACAAGTCATGGCGGCAATGGAAAAACCTGGCAGTTGAAACCTTCATGATTGATATCGAGAGTAGCGAGTACAGCTTTCCAAAAAAGTTTTGCAAAATGCTGGGCAAACTGGTTCATTTAAAGAGTTTCTCATTGTACATTGGGGACAAATCCAAGCCGTTTGAGTCTACAGTTTACATCACTGACCCAATGGAAATTGTCAAATGGGTAACAATGCTGCCCAAATTGCAAGACTTTTTTGTGCGTCATCCTTATCGCAAACCTACGGCATCTCGAACAACATTTTCACAGTTTTTGCTTCAAGAGAAACGTGCATTCCCTTCAAATATTCAAAAGCTCTCTTGGCCAATTTTCAACGCTGACTTATTCAAGTTCTACAACAATTTCGACTCCATCACTGTGCTTGAAGCTTTTGACACTCCGAGCTTGGAAACCATTAATGTGTCAATCCCACCTCTACCAAGCTTGCAAACACTGACCTTGGACCGTTGTGATTGGATCCACTTTGAACCATTATTGGAGCACTGCGTGGACCATAGCCCCTGCTTGGAAAGACTAGTCATTCGAGCGTGCGAAGGCGACTTGACTGAAGCCAAGGCGCCAAAACTCCTTGCTCGCATCAAAAGAGTGGAGCTGTACCAGTTTTCTTCGCTTGACCCAGAGGGCGTCAAAACCAACTTTCGGTTTCGAATGATTGTACGGAATGCTCCGCGGTTGGAGCACTTGAGCTATTACTACCCTGCTGACAGTGCCAACGGTTTGCCGTGGGAATGGTTTGAGGAGCACATTAGAAACAATGGTACATTGTTGAAGACGATTCATTTTCGTCCTTCAATAGAACCTTACAACTGCAGCTGTAGTTTGGAAAAATGGTACGAGCTCAAAAATATACAGGATTTTGCGCCAAATACTCCAGGAGGCATACTTGAGCAAGTTGTCTCTGGAAGTATGTCGGATTTTTTTATTTTAGATGTGCAGCAGTTGTTGAAGAAGATAGGGCTGTGTGCGCGTTGAAAAATCCAAGTAATAACTGAGGCTTGATGATCATTTTGTATGTTAGTAAAGAAGAGTACTGGTATGGGACTGGTGACTATCAGACTCTGTTATTCCTCTTAGATTTATGGCAAAGCTGACGTGAACCTTATCATAAATTAGATCCTCACAAAACGCTGATTAAAATCTAATATATTTTTTGCTGAGAACCTGATACATGATTGCTATTTTTTAAAACATCTAACCTAGACTATCATCTTATGGCACTTCACCCCAGAAGTTCTATCCAAGCTGAAAAAATTATTCTGAAGGAACGACTATTTTAGAGCTGGAAATTGCGGACTAAATAACCCCAAAGCCTGTGCAAGTCTATGGTGAGGGTGCGCGCGTTTATGGTCCTGGTCCTGCCCCCGTATTCGGGACGGTGGACTTCGGAGATTGCGCGTTTGAAGTTGGGGGCAATATAATGAGGGCTCTGTGTATTTGCTACGCAGACTTTGGATATACAAATCCAGCGTCTGGTGGTTGATTGAGGGAGCAAAGTAAACCTTTCTCAAAGTAATGCGGGGTTCTTGAGTCTGGGGATTCCTGGTGGCAGTGATATTGGCAATGATTGCATCAACAAGCATTTCCCATAGTATACTATAACTGAAACTGGAAATATAGTCGTAGGTCAAATAGTGCATCATGGCGGCGTTTGCTATGACCATTTCAAGAGGAAGATTTGTTCCTGGGGTATTCTGATAAATCTCAATATGTGTCAATTTAGCCAGCAATATTCCCAAACCATCATTGACTTCTCCCGTAAGGTTGCTCGCAATTAGATGCACCAAACGCGGGCTGCGACGCACAAAGTGCTCCAGTAAAATGGATACCTGGCTCCATTTGCAATAGGTGAAGGCCAATGTCTCTAAACTGAGAAGCACTGGAAGTGTCACGTTTGTGAAACTGACATGCTCCGAAGGCTTGAAGACTTCCAAAAACGTCACGGACTTTTGGTTTTCAAGCCATTGCAAAAGCTCAGTATTGGAAAAAGTCCATGATGCCCTTTTAAGACTAGAAGTAAGAGTGGAGTCGTAGTCCGCTTGGCAGGGCGCAGGAAGCATTGGACCAGTTCTTGTCCCATCTCTACCAGCCAAGGAATGCTCTGGGCAAGGAATGTGCATAGAAAACTCTTCCAATTGCAATTCGTTCACCCACTCTGGAATCAAGCATGTGCATTTACCCCCTTCATTGGACGGTGAGACGGAACTTGATGCGTGCGGCGTAAAGCACACTGAGAATTTCTTTAAATTGGCAAGTCTGCGAACAACACTACCAAACTCGTTTGGCAAGCCATGATTGTACACTCCAACTTCAATAGACAGTGTATGAACGTCCAGCTCTTGCCACCCACGCCATTCTTTCTCAAAATGTTGCAAATACTCGGACAGAGCCCGAGCTCTCTTGAAAACCAGTCTTACGTGCGTGTGCACAATAAGTGGACTGTGGTGATTTCTCAAAAGAGTGATAATAGATTCCAAGTCTTCAACATGAAAGGCAAGGGTGTTGAAACTGCCGCGGCCCATATTCAATGGGCTATCCAAGTTGAGAGTGACTTCTCTTAATGCAACCATCTTGCTCAAATGTCTCGAAAACCATGGGCCATATTTTGAAGAAATTTCGTTGAATGACAAACTTAATTGCGTGACGTATTGTATAGCTTGCGCTGGCATGTCTAGAAACCCAGCGCAAATGTAAGGTGATCGCAACAAGTTAGGCGGATTCAATAAAGAATTGAACTTCAAATTTGGCTCGTTTCGCAGTCGAGGGAAGAAGTGTTGCGGTCGTACTCCCTTAGGATACGAAATGAACCTCCTAGTACCATGAAACGTGTGTTCTTCATAAGCCGCAGGAAGGAATTGGTTGGCGATGCACTTGGCGTGGGGGTGGCAGGCCCATTTGGCAAAGAAGATCGAACCGAATCTAGCTCTGATAACTCTAGAAGTGTTGAAAAGAGCTACAGTGTCTTGGAAAAAGTGTGTTTCGGTTGTCGAAAGGGAGCTGTTGACCTGCCTTCTCGTGACAGCTCTACGGCTTGTAAAGCTACTACCGGACAGGTAGCTAACAACTATTAGCATAACATCGAGAGGAAGGTCCTCCAATGCAGAAGTTGTGGTCACAGCCGCCGGGTCGTCAGTGGAAGAATTCATTGATGGTTTGTAATAAGACGGACTATTATAAGGCCAAGGGGACGTCGTAATGAAAGTAGGGGCCAGAAGGTATCTATAAGGAAGAAGCCATGCTTCAGACAGACTTTCAGAGCTGTGTGTAAACAAGCCCATCACAGAGGCAGCGTGTCAAGGACATTGGACATTGACATGTTTCTTGTTGCGGTAACTATAGTTACTGCTATCCAACAACATGAAAAACTCGGAATCCGGGGTTCACGCTTGGCTTGCATCGCTTCTTGGATCCCCCAAGTCGGAATAGCTGGTATCACCTAAATAATAATGCTTGGGGCATGATGAAAGGACTCTTTGAGTCTCGCAATATTGAGGTCTTGAGTAGTGAACACACAAGTGGTTTTTGTTTGTTGGGTATGTTCCTTTTCAACTCCTCACTGGACTCGAATTGAAAGGCTCTGCATATGGCACAAGGCAGTTTAAAGATGAAAAGTGTTTCCAAAGCGCGTAGGATTGTCGTTGAACGTCTAAGTAGAGGCCAAGATGCTCACTTGCTGGCGATTCATAAGAGAAGCTTTGAAGTATCGCAGGACTTGCAGAGAACAATCAATGAGGGCGTCAACAACTAGGAACTCATTTGTTCCAACTTTCAAGCAGGGGCTATGACTGCTTTGCACCATTCTATAGTCTCCAGCCAACGAATTGCTTGCATTGGTGGACTGTTCAATGGCCCCATCAATGTTCTCAAACAAGATTTTATTCTGCTTGAATCATCAATCTACTGGTAACTATCTGCTCAGCCTCACTATATCACGTGACTCAGCTATACGACGTAATCGAAGTGGGTCGTACCTACCTGTGTATTCATTCTACACGTGACTTAACACGTGACCACAGTGCTATAATTTTAGCACATGCGAAAAACGCAAACAAGGGCAGGGCTGAGATCGGGCTCGGAAAAACCAAGCCAAGATTTGTTCCGTGAAAAGCCGGGCCAAGACCCAAGAACAAGGCCAAACCCACCCATTGAATTGGCACATGAAAAGAAGAACTAAAAAGAATTAAGGAACTGGATTCGCCGGCGGCAGTTGATTCAAGTTAAAGTTGAGCGTGATTGCGCGTCTGGACTGATTCACGATCATAGATACTCGGAGAGTTGAGGAACTTGATCTGATACTTGAGTACTGAAGTAGCTGGTAATTGGTAATTGGTATTTGGTATTTGGTAGTTGACTCGATTGCCATGTGAAGAGACCGCAGAGAAGAAGAGCTCGCGTCTGCGTCTGCGTTGAAGGTCTTCTTCACAAGTTCTTGAAGGTCTTCACAAGCCAACGACAAGTCTGGACTAGAAACTCGCAACTCAGCCCTCTTCGCCACTGAACTTGGCCTTGGACTTGGCCTTGGCCTTGGACTTGGACTTGGACTTGACTCTGAAGTTCTGAACTCAGTAACTATTAAAGACTCTAGTTAAGGGCGTTGTTTGGTTTGAGTTTGTATTTTTGATATATCTTCAGTGTCCAACCTCTTTCACATGGGAATTTTTGGAAATTTCTACGCGGTGGCAATTGCTGGGCAGGCGCAGGGCACAACACACCACGCACAGGTACACACACACATACTGCCACAACCACACCCTTGCCGTCAATGTTACAACAGAAGAAATAAAAAAAAAATATATATAAAACCAGGGCCTTTTCCTTCTTTTTCTTCTTTTCTTCTCAAACACACCATCTGTTGCTTTCTTCTTAATCTCCATTTGCATCTACACACTCCATCATGACCTCCGCTGAGCCCCAAGTCATCTCCGAGTCTTTTGACAAGAATGTCAAGGCCCCCGTCAAGGCCGCCGCCGAGTCCGCTGCTGACTCTGTCGAAGAGACTGCCTCGTCTACCGCCTCCTCGGTCTCCTCCTCCAACACATCCAAGGTGTTTGCCCACCTCCAGGAGTACCCTACCTTCTCTGCTGCCTACAACTACGCCACCTCGCACCCTATCGCCCAAAAGGCTGCTTCCTACACTTTGCCCTACGTTGAAGCTGCCAAGGAGCGTGGCCAGCCCATTATCTCGCGCGCCACCCCTGTCCTTGCCAAGGCAGACGCCCTTGGTGACCGTGTTTTGACCTCTGTTGACAGCAGATTTACCAGTCTCAAGACTACCCAGCCAGAGGACGTTTACGACCTGGCCAAGAAGCCTGTTGAGACCATTAGAAGCACGGCCGATGCTTACAAGGCCGCTGCCAACGAGCGTGTTGTCAAGCCTCTGCACGCCAGAGCCGAGTCTGTCAGCTCCAAGGTTGTGGACCCTTTGCTCAAGCCCGTCAATGAGCGTCTTGAGACTGCCATCAACACCTACCTCCCTGCCTCTGAGAAGACCGAGACCTCTTCTGAAGGTGTTGTTGTTGCTCCTAGCAAGTACGAGCTTGCTCGCACCTATTCCCTCACTAGGACTGCTGTCGAGCGCGCCAGACCTGTCCTTGTCAGCCAAGCCAGCGCGACCCGCGCCCACGTCCAAGACGTTTACAACACCAAGCACAGCGAGTACGCCAAGGGCACAACCGGCGGCGTCCAGACCACCGTCTACGCCTCCATTGCCACTGCCCGCCAGCTGTCCAACGAGAGCGTTGCCCTTGTTGGCTCTGCCCTGCAAAAGCAGTAATAGATTATAACCCTGTTTCTTGATTTGTTTTGTTTTTCCGTTTGTCGTTTTTGCTGTTTTTATTTATTTAATGTATTGCTTTGAATTAGAAGTTGTTGCCTACTGTAATCTAGAGACGTAGAGTTGCAAGTCAGCCGTGTAACGGTGAGACAGTGCAGTGGTGCGAGGACAATACAAACAAGTCGACACTTGTTGAATGCAAGACCAAAGTATTGATGATATTATACTTGCAGGGTGCAAGATTAATGGATTTATAGTCTGTGTGTGTGTAGTGCAAAACAGACGTGAACGGCGTTGTGCCTAAGTGCCGTTACGTACGTTGACGTAAGTACATGGTTGGCTTTACTTAACTGATTGGACTGACTTGAAAGCAACCTACGATTCAATTCAAAACGGTGATTAAAAAGACTAATTGAATTAAAACACTAGTTAATTGGATTGGAAAAAAGAATTGAGTTTGTATTAATAAACTATTTAATAAAGAAAGGTCAAAACGTTAAGAAAACTAAACAATTAAAAAAGAATAATAAGAAAGAAGTTATAAAAAGTTAATAGTCGACAATTTTGTAAACAGAATAAATTAAAAAGCTGTGTTTGGTGGTTGGTCCTGTTCGTCGTCGTTGTGGTCTAGTTTTCTAAATAAATAAAAAAAAAGTTTGTGTTTTCGCTTAGAAGGTTTTCATCAAATAATTAATCCGGCTTGTGGCGCCAACATCTTCATTCACAACTCCAAAGTTGCTTTGGAAGTTGATTTACTTAGAGAAGGAGGGCAACAGAGCCGGCCACAACAGCGGCTCCAACCACACCAGCATTGAGCCCGCCAAAGGCACCAACCGCGCCGCTGGACTCGTCGGGGACAGAGGTCGAGTTGGAGGTGCCGTTGGTGGCAGTGCCGTTGGAAATGGTTGAGTTTTGGGCGGCCACCAAAGAGGCCGTGGAGGCGAGGGTGAGGGCGAGGACGGAGAATTGCATTGTTTGACTTGTTGACTTGTTGTGATGGAGTAGAGACTTGGAGTGGCAAGAGGCTTGATGGAGACAGAGAGAAAAAAAAAAAAAAGGGGAAGTAGAAAGGAATAAGGGAGGTATTTATAACTGTGGTGATTCAGTGGTGCAAAGGAAGAAGAAGATAAGGGAAAAAGAGTCAAATGTTCCGCCGGTCTTGCGTGTGCTTGGAACCTAGGTAATCATCGGATCAATTTTTTTTTTTAATAAATAATTTGCACTTGGTAAATAGTTAGTTAGTATGGATTTATTACTCAAACGTTAACTACGTAGTTAACTCGGTGTTTACTGGTTTGTTAAATTGAAACGGGAGTTTTGGTTTTGTACTGCGAGTGTTTTGGAAAAACGGTCTTTGGTTCTGGCATTGATGGCTCAAGTTTTAAAACGGGTTGCGGCAACTTTGTGAGACAAATGAGCCTTCCCAGGCACAAAAGAGCCCAACCGAGAAACCGCTTAGAGTCTCAAGAAAGCTGCAAGTACTTGCACTTTTGAACAGGTTTGTAAGTAACAACAAAGGTTGAGCAGACTGGTCTTTGCACTGCTTGTTTTGTATTGTCTACTAACCAACTACCTGCTTGGTGCGAGACGGCGATATTGGATATTGGAAGTTATTGATATTGGGCCGTGGGTACAAGCGCCCCATCGCCAAGATGTTGTTCAAACTGACCGGGTTGCTGGGTTTGGAGTCTGGACTGGCGTTTGTGGCTCCGCCCTCGAGTGAGTTCAAGGCACACAACCCCGAGCAGCGGCGATAAGAAATAAATCTGGTGCCTGGGCTTGGGAACGGGCGTTGGGGCTCATCAAACAAAAACAACGGCACTTCTCTAAACACCGCTCAACAGCACTTCCTACGGAAAAACAGATCGAGTTCAAGCCGATGGGAGATGGACCGTGAGTCTACAGATGTTCGAACGCAACAGTGGCATGGAGGGGTGAACGGCGTCTAGTCAAGGCTACTGCATTTTGTTATCAGTTGAGCGAGGCGGCAGCCACGGGGCATGCTATTCACACACCCTTTTTTTCTAAATTCACACCCATGCCCATCTAAATTCACACCCTTTTGCCGTCTAAATTCACACCCTTCTCAAAAATTAGTCAGTTTTTAACTAAACTCGTCTTCTCCCATAGTAAATTATCAGATCTGTGTAAAGCTTGTAAATATCGCGTATTTCAGCGCATTTCCGCGTAACTTGACTTTTTACCATCTTCATATGCCTGAACTTGATGGCACGAATACTGTAGAAAGCACCTGACAGGCCACCGCTACTATTCTGGCTCGGTTAAACAAGGAATTCTCGTGAATGAAACCAATCTGAGCCCCGGTGATACCAGGTATGCTCTACTCAGACTGCACGCAGTACTAGCAATCAAAGCAAGTTGATCAGTCCGTAAAGTAGACACTGTCGCCGCCTTTCTGTTTTCCAGCGTAGTAATCAAAACTTGGTAACTTTCCAGGGAGAGTCCGTATCTATTTTGCATCAACTCATGTTCTTTACAAGTAGATTTAGTGACTTTTCAAAGGTTTGCAGTGAGTTTTTTGAGGGCAGTTTCGCGTTCAAGAACATGATCTCTATCCCAGTTCTAAACCCGTGATCATGGCATTGAACTTTACGCTACTTAGTCTTTTCTATGCGTAAGCTGACATAGAACTTATATCAACATCAGGCTCATGACTAAGCTCAAATGGGTGTGAATTTAGATGGGTATGGGTGTGAAACTAGAAAAAAAGGGTGTGTGAATAGCATGCCCCCGGCAGCCACAACCAAAGCAAAGCACCAATCCAACGCCAGTTTGACCCAAACGGAAACAAGAACAAAAACGAGTTTGGTCTTGAGTTCCTCTTTTAATTAATTAATCGAGTAGTTAACTTGCTCGAGCAGATGTCGTGTGTGCGGCAACGAGACAGATTGGTTTGGACAGATTGGCTGGGAAATCAAATTTATGACGAAAGGCGTCGTTGAATGCACGCTGACATGTGCGCTTGTGCAGCATTGCATCATCGAATAAACAAATCATCCAAAAATCCAACTGTCTTGTAAATAAACCACACAAACAAAACTGATTGATGATGTTACAAAATAAATCAATTATTGTGAACTATGAAGAGGCAGAATACGATGAAGTCGGTGACTAGTTGTTGATTGAATGGCATCAGTGTGTTCATGCATCAAGGGACAGGCACCCTCCGTCGGATCTAGTTGGTCCTGGCAAGTGTGTGGTCCGGCTCATAAGACAGTTCATAAGCTGAACAACTCTCTCGCCATTGATCCGTTTCGCTAACCAGGCAATACCGTGGCTTATACCCCATGTTTTGTTTATATTTAGCTCATTGGTGATCTTCAACTCACCATCGTTTTGAGATCTTGCACTGTCAAGAAGTTTCAACTTTCACACTGGCAAATTTATAAAAAGCCTCGTCTTGGGCCAAGTTTCTTGTGGATCCAAAATAGCTACCGCACATTTCATTTTCACTATTACTAATCATAATAGTCAATGATTACAAAGATCAAGAACTCGGTTCACGGTTCAAGTACCAACAACAGTCAAGACAGGGATTCTACGGTTATTCAAGAATTAAATCATGATTTACATGCAATTGATATCAGGTCTACGCTGGATAACTACTGACCCTTGTCAAAGGCTCGCGACTTGGATTTGGGGCTTATCGCAAGTGATGGGTGGCAAATCCAAACAAACAACAGCAAACTACATGGACATCGAAATCAACCGCGACAATGCACGGCAACATCGACACCGAGTAGACGAGCATTCATGGTAGCTAAAAGGGATTAGCAAAGGCAATCAGAGAGAGAGAGAGAAAAGTCAAGACCTAGTCGGAGGGAAAATAAATAAAGACCGAACGTAATGGGGGTAGATGCCAATGATGGTGAGATCAAGCAAGAGTAAACACGTAGAGGTCGACGAGACATGCAGCACCGCTAGACTGGTGTGTCCAAGGCAATCGCAGTGAGTCTTGTCTAGTCCATCGCTGCTCAATTGCCATTGACCATCGCCAGCGCTAGTCCAAGTTGCAGTCCAGTTGCAACTTGTCCTTTGCAAATGCTGCTCCCAATAACCACGACGGTGGCGACTGGACTTGCGACCAAATCACCGCCGGCTACATTGACCTCCATCTCAAGGCAGACATTGCACCTTCTGAATCTTGAATCAAAACACCTCCGTAAGCAATTGCCAAATCGCCACTTGAAAATTGCCTTCGAGAAGGTTCTGATTTTTCAGTGGTTTGTAAGATATTTTCAGAAGGCCCAAACCGAATAAACCTGCAAAACCACTCTTGTTCCCAATTCTCTTTCCTCACCACCACTTTTTCGAATACACAACATCCATCATGCCTGAAGACAAGAAACTCATTGACGCTTCTGGGGTTGATCAGAACAAAGAAGACGAAACCGCGACCGCCATTCTTCGCAGAAAGAAGAAGGACAATGGTAAGTTCATATCTTGCCACTCAATGGCCTTCAAACCTTTGATAACTAACAGCCTGTTGTAGCCCTCATTGTGGATGACGCCACCAACGATGATAACTCCATCTTGGCCCTTTCACCAAACACCATGGAGAAGCTGCAGCTGTTCCGCGGTGACGCCGCCCTTGTCAAGGGCAAGAAGCGCAAGGACACTGTCCTCATTGTCATTGCCGACGAGGAGCTCGAAGATGGCGTGGCCAGAATCAACCGTGTGGTGCGAAATAACCTCCGCGTCCGTTTGGGCGACGTCATCACCATCCACCCTTGTCCCGACATCAAGTACGCCAAGCGCATCTCGTGCCTGCCCATCTCGGACACCATTGAGGGTCTCACTGGTGACCTCTTTGAGGTCTACTTGAAGCCCTACTTTGTCGAGGCCTACAGACCCGTCCGCAAGGGCGACCTGTTTACGGTGCGAGGAGGCATGCGTCAGGTCGAGTTCAAGGTCGTTGAGGTCGACCCCTCAGAGTACGCCATTGTGTCGCAAGACACTGTCATTCACTCTGACGGTGACCCCATTGACAGAGAGGACGAGGATGCCAACTCAAACGATATCGGTTACGACGACATTGGTGGTTGCCGCAAGCAGCTTGCCCAGGTTAGAGAGCTCGTCGAACTGCCCCTTCGCCACCCACAGCTTTTCAAGTCCATTGGTATCAAGCCACCAAGAGGTATCCTCATGTTTGGCCCTCCCGGTACTGGTAAGACGCAAATGGCCAGGGCTGTGGCTAACGAGACTGGTGCGTTCTTCTTTCTAATCAATGGTCCCGAAATCATGTCCAAGATGGCCGGTGAGTCCGAGAGCAACTTGCGAAAGGCCTTTGAGGAGGCTGAAAAGAATGCTCCCTCCATTATCTTTATTGACGAGATTGACTCCATTGCTCCCAAGAGAGACAAGACCAACGGTGAGGTCGAGCGCCGTGTTGTGTCGCAGCTGCTCACCCTCATGGACGGTATGAAGGCCCGTTCCAACGTTGTTGTCATTGCTGCCACCAACCGTCCCAACTCCATTGACCCTGCCTTGCGTCGTTTCGGTCGCTTTGACCGTGAAGTCGACATTGGTATCCCCGACCCCACTGGACGTTTGGAGATTCTCCAGATCCACACCAAGAACATGAAGCTTGCTGAGGATGTCGACCTCGAGACCATTGCCTCTGAGACCCACGGTTATGTTGGTGCTGATATTGCCTCGCTCTGTTCCGAGGCCGCCATGCAGCAAATCCGTGAAAAGATGGACTTGATTGACCTTGAGGAGGAGACCATTGACGCCGAGGTCCTTGACTCGCTTGGTGTTACCATGGAGAACTT
Source organism: Geotrichum cucujoidarum (assembly GCA_030566025.1). Taxonomy (NCBI): domain Eukaryota; kingdom Fungi; phylum Ascomycota; class Dipodascomycetes; order Dipodascales; family Dipodascaceae; genus Geotrichum; species Geotrichum cucujoidarum. The sequence goes on along the minus strand of JAJMHN010000035.1, from coordinate 64,607 downwards.
TAGATTTGCTCTTGGTATCTCCAACCCCTCTGCTCTCCGCGAGACCGTTGTGCAGTCCGTCAATGTCACTTGGGACGACATTGGTGGTCTCGACAAGATCAAGGAGGAGCTCAAGGAGACCGTCGAGTACCCTGTCCTCCACCCCGAAATGTACACCAAGTTTGGTCTTTCGCCCTCCAAGGGAGTGTTGTTTTATGGACCCCCCGGTACTGGTAAGACATTGCTGGCCAAGGCCGTTGCCACCGAGGTTTCTGCCAACTTCATTTCTGTCAAGGGCCCCGAGCTCTTGTCCATGTGGTTTGGTGAGTCCGAGTCCAACATTAGAGACATCTTTGACAAGGCCCGTGCCGCTGCTCCCTGTGTCGTCTTTTTAGACGAGCTCGACTCTATTGCCAAGGCCCGTGGTGGCTCTGTTGGCGATGCCGGTGGTGCCTCTGACCGTGTTGTCAACCAGCTGCTGACCGAGATGGACGGTATGAACGCCAAGAAGAACGTCTTTGTCATTGGTGCCACCAACAGACCCGACCAGATTGACCCTGCTTTGCTGCGTCCTGGTCGTCTTGACCAGCTCATTTACGTTCCCTTGCCCGACATTTCCGGCAGATTGTCTATTCTCAATGCCCAGCTCCGCAAGACCCCCTTGGAGCCCGGTCTTTCTCTTGACGAGATTGCCAAGTCTACCAACGGTTTCTCTGGTGCCGATTTGTCGTACATTGTGTCGCGTGCTGCCAAGTTCGCCATCAAGGAGTCCATTGAGGCTAGCATCCGTGCCATGAAGGCTGCTGAGGCTGCTGGTACTACCGACGTTGACATGGAGGAGGACCAGGAGGACCCCGTTCCTTACATTACGCGCGAGCACTTTGAGGAGGCCATGAAGACTGCCAGTCGCAGTGTCAGCGACGGCGAGCTGCGCCGTTACGAGGCCTACGCTGCCCAGATCCAGTCGTCGCGCGGCACCTTTGACTTCCGTTTCAGCGGCAACAACGCCGGTGGCGCTGGTGCTGGTGCCGGCGGCAACGGTGGCTCGGGCGAGGCTGCTCTCGGCGCTGACGGCGACGACGACGACCTGTACAACTAAATGCTAGATTGATGTAACGTGTATTATCGGTGATTGAAAGATTTCTAAATAACAAAGAGAAAAGAAACTAATAAATTCTATTTACAATAAGAACGTGTACCAAGCACCGTATCATGATGGATTGCGGCCTTCGTAGAGACCGTGGTAGTAGCCGGCCCAGTACCAAGACATGAGCAGGTTTTTCAATTCTGGCGAGGCGTCTATATACAAAGAGTTAGAATAAATAGCACAAAGACTGGAGGATGCGGAGGGCTGGTGAGGAGGGTGTACGTACTAGGCATGGGGAGAGGAGGTTGCGGCGGTGCAGTTGAAGGTTGTGGGGCTGGTGCGGAAGAGGGTGTGGAAGAGTCTTGCAAAACCTGTGTCGGTGGTTGAATTTGCTGTGTGGAAGATGAGGCCGGTGCCACTGTCGGTACCGGCGCCTGTGCTGGGGTCGGCACTGACGGTGCAGGGGCAGGTAACGGCGTGCTGAACAGTTCGGTGTCGTCGGCTTGCCCGCTGGGCGGAGCTGGCGACGGTGATGGAGAAGGTGAGAGGGAAGGTGAGGAGTGGTCGGAGTAGGACGGGGCGGGTGGGCCAGAGGTGGGTGCTGGATTAGACGCGGGCTGTGGCTGTGACGGTGCTGGAACTGGCGCTGGTGCCGGTGGTTGACTAGCGCTAGCGGTGTTGGTGTTGGTGTTGGTGTTGGTGTTGGTGTTGGTACTGGATGTGGTTGCAGAGGCGGGATTGGACTTGGCGGCGAGGGAGTGGTACTTCTATATAAAAGGGTGCAGAGTTAGTATTCTGTTCAACTTGACAGACGATTGGTTATGGAGTGCAAGTGTAAGTGCAAGTGCGGCGAGTGCGTTTTGGGGAGAGGGAACAAAATCGGTTGGGCAGAGAGGAAGCGACGCTGTGGCAAGCAAGTCGGAGGACTAAAAGAACCATTGACCCGGACATCAACGTGCGATTTGGAAACTGTCAGGCGTAGGTCCAGCAGGTGGCTCTCTCATCGATAAATCCACACGCAGCAGCATTTTCTGTGACAGGCCTCATTTTCTAAAATGATCATGGCTTGTTGGTGATCGAGTTATTTCTTGCATCAAGGACATGCTCCTTCGTTCACACCTGATTCCACTCGACACCGCCGATTTTCAATGAAACACGGCTGGCGCGTTTCTCTTGCATAGTACATTCTCTCCACAATGTTCAATATCATACTGGCAAAAGTTGGACTTACCTTGTACTCCTCGACGGCCGCATCCCAGCCCGAGATCAACGCGCTGTCGTCCCAAGTCTCAGCATCCCCTAACGAAATCTCTTCCGCTCTTGCTTGTGCTTGTGCTTGTGACTGTGCTGCGTTAGAATACTGGTCTGTCATTACTGAGATCCCGTTGCTTTCGAATGCTGAATGCTGAATGCTGAATGCTGAATGCCGTTTCGTTGCTTGTTGTCTTGCTTGATGGTGGGGGTTGAACGTTTCCAGAAAGGCGGCCCGAAAAGAAAATGGAAAAAAAACGCGACGCACGGCTGAACGTCCCAAATGACGCGCGCGTGCGGCTGTGCCTCACTCGCTTACTCAGCAGGGTTTCGTCCGAAGCCATGGATTGAAACTAAATTCAGCATTTCAAACTTCTTCTTCTTCAGCGCCACGCGACTTATTCAAGCAAAGTTAGGTTTTTAAATCCTATACTCTGGCTAGGAAATTTATTTAAAAGTTGAGTGCAAGAACGCGACTTCCCTCTTCTTTCTCCTTCAACGTCCTACAACTTACTACCTACCACCACAACTGCCCTGTCTTGACTGAAATTTTTAGCCAATACCGCAATCACACCAGCAAACCTCAATCTTGTTAAAACATGTCACCTTTAATCAAGGTTGAAAAAGATTTGGACAGTAATGGCTCTTCTTCATTGTTCTCCGAGCAAGCAACAACTGCCTCGACTGAGCCACCGGAAAGCACCACCTCAAGAAAACGCAAAAGAAGCTCTTCCCCAGACAAGGAGACAAAAGATTTGCTAAACTACGCCGTCTCTAAGCTGATCTTTGAACACGGTATGAGCCTTGATGCCCTCAAGTCCCAGGAGCTGCGAGACTGGCTAGAAGCGATCAAACGATTTGAGAACATGTACGTATTCTTCCAAGCTTTTTTTTTTCTCCAAAGTTTTCTAACAACCGTTTAGGCCTGTGCCCAAGCTGGATCCGAGCATGGTTGAGGAGTTTATTGAAAAGGACTTCAATGTCCGTTTGGCCGACATCAACAAGCAGTTCAAGGACCACGGCAAAGCCAAAGGAACGTTTTCGTTGGTATTGGATACCTGGAAGCGGGGCAGCTCGACGTACCTGGGCGTTGTAGTATGCTACATTGATGCGAATTACAAAATGGTCAACAGGCTCGTTGGTATGTTTTAACAGCTATTATTGTGACTTGTTATTGATGTCTTGTTTGCTAACCGTTCAGGCTTGGAGCCGTTTCACGAGTCTCTCTCGGCTAGCCAAGTGCTGAGTATTGTTAAGGAAATCCTAGGTCGTTATCCTTCTCTGGACTCTTTTAAAAGCATCTTTAGCATCACTTGCACTAAATGAAGCCAGTACGACAAACTTCATTCCTTGATCTCTGCGTCGCATACCGACCGATCAATGGCCTTGGATTGTTCTGCGCGTATGTTTGACCGCGTGGTTGGTACAATTCTGGAATCTTTACAAAACGGAAGGATTATGCAAGGTGCTCCTGGCTTCAACCTCTTGCAGCGTGTTGAGAGAATGACAATCCAGCTGCACACTATACCCGAACTCAGAAACGTCTTTAAAGACTTTGAATTGCTTGAAAATTATTGGCCTGGTAAGTATTTTGATAATCTTGGCCCTTGGCTTTTTTTTTTTTTTTAATTGATTTTTTTTTTTTGACTAACGTTTCAAGTCAATGAATCTAAAGTGGAATCGACGCTTCTACGTCTGCGTTGGTTTCACCAATCCAGATCTCATTTAATCCACCTCAGCCAGACGCCTTGTAACAAAGACTTTAGAGCAAACTTTTTGACCGAGAAAGAGTGGCTGTTGCTGCGGGACCTTCTCAGCCTGCTTGATTTCTTTGAAAAGATGCGCTTCATAGTCTCGCTCAATACCAGACCAACATTGTCCCACGTTTTGCTTTGCGTGTACAGAATTTACAGCCAGTTGGACCTATTTATTTCAGACTTCTATGCAAAGTCGCATTCCGCGTCGGGAAAGGTATGTTTTGTTCAACCTAGCTGAATGTGCAATTGGTCAATGGCTAACAAGAAAACAAGATTGTTTTTTACGAAAACTTGGCAAACGCCGTCTGTTCAGGCAGTAATTGTCTACGACATTATTTTCCAGATCAAAATTCATGGAAGGTTGACTGTTTGCCCGACTTTGAGGCTTATGTGGTGAGCACGATTCTTGACCCCCGCTTGAAACTTCGACACTTTCAAAAGGGTGGGCTTTTGTATGCTAAACAGTCTGAAATGTCTGGTGAAGCAATGAAAATATTCAAGGAAAAATGTGCAAGGTATGTGCAGCTTATCAATATTGACCAGACCTCTCCCTTCTTGTTGTAAAATTTGCTAACTAGACAGGTATAACATGGGTATGGCATGGGGTTCCTCAGTTACTGAGGAAACAGGAAAGAAACCGCTGCGTTACGGTGTCTATCCAAGATTCCTGGAGTCGTTTTACTCGACACCCTTGGCTGGCAGGACCGTCGCCGACGAACGCATGGCCTACTTGTCCGAAATCTTGTCACCCGCTGAGGTAAGTATTCAACCCGTTTTTTTTTTTTTTTTTTTTTTTTTTTTGGGGGTCCTTGTGATTCTTACAGTAAAACACAAAACCCAACGTTTTTCAAAAGCTGCTAACATTTGTTCAGGTCAACCCGCTCGAGTATTGGCGCAGCCGCGAAAAGGATTTTCCATTCCTGGCTCGCATGGCGCGTCGGTACCTCGCCATCCCCGCCTCGTCGGTCTCCATCCAAGCCGCGCTTGAGGATGCCACCCAAGGTATGGCTTTGAGCAGCCAGGGTGGCTACCACGACGACGGGTCGTACAGTAAGACTTTTTCCAGAATGATTCTGGTCAACCATTGGAAAAGTCCCAGCAACGGTCCTGACAAGGCTTGAGAGTGCACTGGTGGTACTTGGAAGAATATTAGGTAGTAGCTAGGTATATGGATTTCGTGTTGAATATAAGAGATGAATTAAATATAAATAGTGCTGAATATAAGAGATGAATTATATATAGTGTTTCAAAAAGAAGAGGTAGACTTGCCTGTTAGTTTAACTTCAAAAAATCTACAGAGCCTGTATCATTGTATCATTGAATCAAGAACCAGGAAATAACAATTCTGCTTGCACTTGAGAAAGGGCTGGAACCTGTAGTCCAATTGAACAACTTGGATTTTTTATTTTTTTATTTTTATTCAAATTGGTAAAGATTGATTATGAGTTCATCACATATATTACAAACGCACATGCGTATCCACAACATGAGCAAGTGACTGCATGTCGGCACAGAAAGGGCCTTTAGAGTTCCAAGTACTTCTTGACCACAACTAGTCCAAGCCCCCCAGTTGTCCCACGTCATGATTTGTTTCCAGAAAGCGCCAGAAACAAAAAAAAAAACGCGGTGCACGGCTGAACCTCGAAACGACGCGTGGGTGCGGCGGTGCATGACGCGCTTACTCAGCAGAGTCTCGTGAACAAAGTTTGCTTGCGATCCGATTCAAATCACGAAACTGGGTCCAAACTTCTTCCTTCGCGTCACGCGAACCTTGCGCTCTGGAATTTTCTACTTGGTGGAGAAACTCAATTCAAACTCAGAGTTATAAGAATGCGACTTGCTCCTTCACCCCTTCACTCCTTCACTCCTACAACCTCGACTTTTCTGGATTCTCCGTCAAAACTTTTAACCAACTCTCTACTAGAAACCTGAATACTGTTGAATCACGTCTCCATCATCCGCGCCTGCAAACCAGTTGGACGCTAGTGGCTCCTCTTCTTTGCTTTCCGAGCAAGCAGCAGCTGCCCAGACTGGACCCCTGAACAGCACCTCAAAAAAGCGCAAAAGAAGCTCTTCCTCAGGCAAAGAGGAAAAAGATTTGCTAAACTACGCCGTCTCCAAGTTGGTTTACCAACATGGCATGAGCCTAGATGCGCTCAAGTCCCAGGAGCTGCGAGACTGGCTAGAACTCATCAAACAATTCCAGGACATGTAGGTATACTTCCAAGTTCTCTCTCTCTCTTTTTATCCAGTGATCTAACCTTTTAGGCCGTTGCCCGAGTTTGACCCGCGCAAGGTTGAAGAGTTTATTGAAGAGGACTACAACGTCCGCTTGGCCGTTCTCAATAAAGAGTTCAAGGACCACGTCAGCACCGGAGGAAGGTTTTCTTTGGTACTGGATACCTGGAAGCAGGGCAGCTCGACGTACCTTGGTGTTGTCGTATGCTACATTGATGCGAATTACAAATTGGTCCACAGGCTCGTTGGTATGTATCAACCGCTATTACTGCGGCTTGTTATTTATATCTTGTTTGCTAACGTTTCAGGCTTGGAACCTTTTGACGAGTCTTTTTCGGCTGACCAAGTATTGGATATTGTCAAGGGAAGCCTGAATCCCTATCCTTCTCTTGCCGCTTTTGACAACATCTTTAGCGTCACTTGCAACAAAGCTAAACATTACAAGAATTTCCATCCCTTGTTTGTTGGATTTTACGGCAGTCGCCCTCTCGACGTGGAATGTTCTGCGCGCATGTTTGACTGCGCGGTTGATGATATTATAGACTCTTTGCAAAAGGGAGAGATCAAGGAAGGCACCCCTGGCTTCCATCTCTTGCAGCGTGTTGAGAGAATGACCATCCAGGTGCACACTTTACGCGACCTCAGTTCCAACTTTGCAGACTACCAATTACTCGAAAACTATCGGCCTGGTAAGTATTATTGAGGAGCTTTGTTCTTGGCTTTTTGACTAACTTTTCAAGTCAATGTACCTAAATGGAAAGTGACGCTTCAACGTCTGCGCTGGTTTATTAAATCCAGAGATCTTCTCGTGAATATGAGCAAGACAATCGATGACCAAGATTTTAAAGCAAACTTTTTGGTCGAACAAGAGTGGCCTTTGCTGTACCACTTGGTCAAGCTTCTTGAGTTCTTTGAAGGGGTGTGCTCTAATCTTTCGGACAAGACTAAACCAACATTCTCTCACCTCTTGCTATATGTGTACCAGGTTTACACCCAGATTGACCAATTCGCTGCAGCGTACTCTAAAAGGTCGACTGCCAGGTTTCCAAACGTAAGTTGTTGTTGTTCCGACCGGCTGAATGCGGCAGGCTAACAAATTTTTACCAGGTTGATTTTCACCAAGACTTGGCAAACGCCATCAGGTCAGGCACACTGCGTCTGGAACGAATTTTCCCGGACCAAATGTCATGGCAGCCTGACTATTTGCCCGACTACGAGCCACATGTGGTGAGCATGATTCTTGATCCCCGCCTGAAACTTCGACACTTTCAGGGCGGTGGACTCCTGTATGGTGCAGAGTCTGAAATGATGGGCAGGGCAATGAAAATCTTCAGGCAAGAATGCGCACGGTATGTACACCCATTATTTCTCCGCGGACGCCCCCCAGTTTGCTAACTAGAAGCAGGTATGGCGTTGGACTTACCAGCGACCGAACTGTTACTGAGGAAACAGGAGAAGAATCACTGCGCTTCGCAATGTTTCCCAGGTTTCTAAAGTCGTTTTACTCGACACCCTTGACCGGCAAGGCCGTCGCTGACGAATACATGGCCTACTTGTCCGAAATCTTGTCAACCGCTGAGGTACGTATAGCCCTTTTTTTTTAAACACTGGTTGTGCTATTTCAGACTTTTGCTAACATTTGTTTTAGGTCGACCCGCTCGAGTACTGGCGCAGCCGCCACAAGGACCTCCCCGCCCTGGGTTGCATGGCCCGCCGGTACCTCGCCATCCCCGCCACCTCTGCCTCCGTCCACGCCGCGCTCGAGGTAGCCGCCCGCGGTGTGGCCTTTGGCAATATCGATGATGATGACGATGTAGATGGGTCGCACATGGAGACGGTAAAGAGAATGGTGCTAGTGAATGATTGGAAAAAGTCGGGCAAGGCTTGAGTAATATTTGAATTTTTTGCAGATTTTTTTTTTTTTTGGATATAGGAAACACAAGATTTGAAAATAAAAAAAATAAAAAAAAAATATTAAAACCAAATGATATTGCTGCCTTACTATGGAAAGATTAATTCTAGAAACTCGTTCTCGTATCAACTCGCGCAACCGCATATCGTCCAACGAACTACACGAATGGAGTGCGCCGTTGCTCCAACGCCCACAAACTTTGTTTGTCAATGAACCAGAAAATAACTTGGCCGGCCTTTCATCAATCCGAGTAACAAAAACTCTTTCCTGCTAAATTGTGAAACGGCACTTCAAATAGGTCAGTCACACACTTTTGTTTTACGAAGAAATGAGATTGGAAAAAGATTAATTATTAGTTTATCAACAAAATTATTACAAACGCACATTTGTCCATGTCACTTTACAACCCAAGTAATTACATCGTTGCAAGTATGCCGGTACAAAAGACGCTCTTAAAGTTCCACGTACTTCTTAACCACAACCAGGCCAGGCCCCCAGTTGTCCCACGTCGTCCAGGGCGGCGAGTACGCCAGGATCTCGTCCAGCGCGGGCACGCGCCGCCTCAGCCGGTCCCAGTCGTCGCCGCGATGGGCGTGCCCCACAATCGACTCCGTGTCGTACTCGCCCCACTGGCAGCTGACATGCAAACCCAGCGCGCGCTTGTCGGCCTCGGGTTCAGTAGCATCGGAAGCGTCAGTGTCAGTGTCGGGGGCAACGCCGGTCTCGTACCACCGCGGGATCCACTGGAAGTCGAGGTGGTACCCGGGCTGCGTCCAGTTGAGCTTGTGCACGGTCACGTCGTTGACGCCCTTGTACCACTTGATCACGTCGGGCTCGTTTGCGTCCCCGGCGGCACTGGCCTGGAGGCTCAAGTTGCCAGTATCAGAGGGGCTGTCGTGGTAGTAAGTCACGACGCGGACGGGGGACGCCGTGCCGTCGCTGGACTTGAAGCTGGTCGTGTTGAACTCGATCGTGCACTGCCGGTTCTCCTTGGCGGTGATGAGCACCTCGCCGCCAAAGGGGCCAAAGTTCTCGTCGTCGTCGTCAGAGATTAGTACGCTTTGGTCGTTGTCGCGCTTCTTGAGGGTCGTGTGGGTGCGCAGGGCAGTCACGTTGAGCCACTCGTTGTAGTCAGCGGCGACATCAACGTCCTTGTCGCTAATGAGCCAGGGCCGGAGTCCCTCGTAGGTGCACACTTCATTGTCATCCTTACCATAAGGCTTGCAGGTAATGGGCAAGCTGTTGGCCTTGACGCTGGGAAGGTCCGACAAGACCTTGTAGCCGTAGCCGGTACGCGTAAGAATAGAGACCTGGGCCTTGGGCACGGCGTCGTCGAGGTCGATTGTCTGCACAAACCGAATCTTGATGGGGGCTTCGTGCGTGAGCGGGAACGAGTTGAGCGACAAGAGGCCGCCCGAGACGAGGGAAATCAAGAGCAGCACAGTCACCAAAGCATGGAATCTGTGGATAAAAGGCAAGACCAAAAAGCCTACTGCGATACTGACCGAGGTGAGCACGGTGTATACAGTCTTGGCACCGCTGGCACCCTCCATCGCGTTGTGGCGCAATGCCTCAAACGTAAGGAGGCCGGTAGAAAATACCAGGTAAAAGGCAATGGGGATGACAACAATAAACTGCAGACTCCAGTCAAAACTCAGTGACTTTGTGGCAACGTGGCGGAGCTTGCCTGCGGCAGTCTTGTGTGAATGCACGTTGTGGACGGTGGCCGAGTCGTTGTCGTTGTCCTCGTCGTCCTCGAGCAAAAGAGGTTGTACCTGGTCGTGTGACTTGTCAGACTTGGCCACGAGCAAGCCCAGCAGGCCCAGCACAACGGCGGCAAAGTAGAGGTAGTAAACAACGGTCAAGGCATACTCGCCGCTGGCGCGTCTCTTGGTAATGTGGACAGTGGAAACCACCAGCAAGGCCCAAAGCAAGACAAAACTCTCAATGAAAAGGACCAGCTTTTGATCAGGCACCGGTCGCAAGTAAGAGCTGAGCCCGAGAATAATGTAGTTGGTGAGTAAAAACACCGACAGGAGCGCCAAGAACGGGCTGTAAAAAGTCGACACGACAATTAGCTCATTGGTATCGTGAATCCAAATAGCAGCGAAAATTGTGACGGCAATGGATGCGGCCAAGGAAACAATGCCCCTGAACCAGCCGCGCACGCCAATGTCCCAGGACTTGGACCGCTTGACGGCAAAGAATAAAAGGGAAACAATAACAGGGCCCGCAACAAGACCGAAAACGTGCAGGGTAAAGAAAAAGCTGAGCGGGAAAACGACCAGGTACTGACCCAGAATGTCAAAGTAGACGGCAAACTTGAGGTCGTCGCCGTCGTCGCCAAAGTCGTCCTTTCCGGCGCCAGTGAGCGACCGCGTCACGTCCAACGCGTTGGTAAACATGTGCGAGAGCGCGCCGTAGGTGGTGCCGCGGATGCTGTCGCGGCGGGTGTGGTAGAGGTTGCGGGGCTTGTAAAAGGCAATGTCGAGGCCGCGCAGGCCGTTGGAGGTGTAGACCTTGTAGTCGGTCTCGCTGCGCACGAGGCCGTCGGAAAAGCCCTGTTGGAAGAGGGAGTTGGCGTGGGGCGAGGAGGCGGCCTTGTAGTGCTTGGCGACGCCGTAGTCCGTGGCTCGAAACAAAATGGCGCGGCCGCCGGCACCCGTGCCCTCCAAGTTGAGAAAGACCGAAACGTTCTTGCTCCAAGGGTGGTAAAAGAAGGCTTGGGCGCCAAGCAGGCCAAACTCCTCGTCATTGTTGAAATTAAAGACAATGGAGCGCTCGGGCTGGGGCGTGTCCTTGTCGGCGTAGTAGCGCAGAATGCTGAGCATGGAGGCAATGCCCGCGCCATCGTCGGTGGTGCCGTACGCGGTGGGCACGCTGTCAAAGTGTGCGCTGAGCAACACGCCAGGCAGGTCTGGGTTCTTGCCCTGGACCTTGGCCAGAATGTTGTTGCCCTCAAAATAGTTTACTCTGCCGGTAATGGCAGGATTAAAAACATCGGGGGCTTGAAAGAAAATGGGTCGAATGTCGTCTTCGTAGCGAATGTAGGCATTGTCGGAGCCAGCCACAATGTCCGAGACTTGGGACAAGATGTAGTCGTGGACGCGGTCATTGGCGTGCGAGGTGTAAGGGTGGAACTCCTTGGAGATTTCCTGGAGGTCCATCCAGCCGTTGGAGAGAAACTTGAGCGGGTACTGGGAGCTGACCTCAATGTCGCCGGACTGGACGGTGGAGGAGACCAGGACGACGAGGGCAAAGGTCAGGACAAAGAGCAGGGAGAAGGGCGCCTTGTTGAAGCCAAAGGTGGACCGGAAAAAGGACACTACGACGCTGCTGTCGCTATCGGGTTTGGTGGTGGTGGTAGCAGGGGCCAGGGACTCAGAGTAGTCCTCTTGGTCTTGATGGTGGTCGGCATTAGTAGAAGCAGCAGCAGCAGCATCGTCTGCCCTGGAGCCGTCCAAAAGAGGTTCCTCCTCGCTCACAGAATGCGAAGGCGCCATGGCGGAGTGAAATGTCTCAGAGATGAGTTGAATTGAGTTGGATAAGAGCCTGGAAAAGGAAGCGAAACAATAGAAAAGAAGGGTCAGGTTTGGCTCGTTCAAGGCATTTCTCGGCCAAAGACGATGCCGCACCCTTGGCTGTATTCAAGGGGGGTTAGGGCATGGATTTGAAGTGAGTGCCGAATGAAGTAACCAGGGCAAACTGTGACGCAATTACTTAGCAGGGGGAACTAAGTAGCGGTTGTTCAAAAATGCTGGTAAATGGCAGCTACTTGGAGTCGGTTGAAGAAGGTGTTGAATGGAGTGACTGGGTTGAACAGAGAACCCATTGAACTACTGTTGCTGTGCTTTTTCTGTGCTGGTTCTTGTGGGAGCTATTTCAACTGCACATGTACTTTTTGATATTAGTTAATTACTTATTAATACTTAATAACCACATTACGTAATATATAAACATTCACGTGACCTGATTTGAGGTAAGGTGCCCAAATAAGAAATCCTGCACCTGTCCCCAAAAAGCAAAAGCCGCAGTTTGGGTTTCCAAAAATAGGCAAATCCGAGGTTTTCGAGTTTTTCGAGTTTTTCGAGGTTTCCCCCGAGCCGAAAAGCCAAATCCAAGCAAATCCAACGGCTCGCAAAGGCTCTAAAAAAGGCTTCAACAACGCTCTAAAAGGCCGTGAATAGGCTCTGAACAGCACGAAAACCAGCAGAAACAAACGCAAGCAAACCAGGAACCCAGCAAAGCATTGCTCGTCTGCTGGCCTGGTCTGATCCGCGGTCCATTCCAGCGTCGTATCCCGCGGTCTGGTCTGCCCAGGGATTTGCAGGTTTCGTCCCAACAGCGATTTCTTTCGAGACTCTGCGCTTTCTTCTTCTGCCACCTCCCCCGACGAGCCCTTCTCCTTAGCCCCCGTCGGTGATGCCCTTTGGAGCTGCTGTTGCTACTGCTGCTGCTACGACGACGACTTCTGTGACTGCTTGTTCTGCCGTGCTCGCCTAATTCCCTCAGCGCCAGCGCCCAACCTGACCCCATAGTAGGGCCCATATACTAGCCAGCACTGCCTCCTTTTGCGCTGCCACGACTCAAGTACCGTTTCCGCCATGAAGTCCCCAGCGTGGATTTTGCTGCCCTCGGCGCTAATCCTCACCTTCTCCACCGTCATCGTCATCTCCGGCGTCGGCAACACCCACCTCCCCAACGTCTACGTCCGCCGAATAACGCTCTCTGACACCGCCCAGCAGCGCGTCTTCAACCAGACCGGCGCCAGCGCAGAGTCCTACGCCGTGCGCCTCTGGTCCACATGCACTAGGAGCGCCCCGGACGAGCCCTACGTCTGCCCGAAAAAGCTCTCCTTGGGCTACTTTTTCAACTTCACAGACGTGCTCGGCTACCCGTCAAACATTACAGACCTGCCGCAGGACTCGCAGACCCGTGCTCAGCAAATAAACAACTTGGACGCAGAGGTTGCCAAGTTCCAAATTTGCTCCCTCCTTTATAAGTACCTCATGCTCATGATGATCATTTCGAGGCTCACTGTCATTGTGCTCATCATTCCTCTGCGACTCGCACACATGCGGATAGCCAGTGCGCTTTCGCAAAACAACATGCTGGCAATACGCACTTCCTTTTTCACGCTGAGGGCCTTTTTCTCCGTCGCATATATTGTCACGTTTGTGACGGCGCACCTGCTGTGTGCCGTTGCAGTGGCCCTCTACTTTTTCCACATTTACAACCCATATACAAACGGCAGCGACACGGCCAGCGAGCAGGGCCTGGGCCCCGTCGTGACCCTCTTTAATTTCCTGGTAATGGTCCTCACCTACGCAGAGCTCTACCCGGCCATTGTATACATGTACAAGCTACCGTCAATACGGCCCGGCAAACCAAAGCTCCGCATCATGGACAGCGAAATGACGCTGCAAGGAACCATGTCGTCCGATACCTACTGCGCCACATCCGAGGTCGAGCTCAAGGTTCTTGAAAAAACGACGCCGTCGGTCCACACCGTGCGCTCGCTACAAAGCTGTACAACGGTAGCGAGCAAAACGCGCACAGCGACCACGACGTCCGTCATTAGCGAGCTTCCCTCGCTCGTGCATTCTTCAGACGTTCCCTCGTCGATATCAGAGGTATCCACCACGCACCCGTCCGAGTTCTCGTCCATGAGATCGGTCGTATTTCTCCCCCACCCCAACCTGCCATGAGAAATGATATTTGATAATTTAACACAACTTTTTTTTTTTATATAGTACACGTAACGAAAGCATTAGAACGAATAAACAAGGCGATAAATAGGGCATGCAATAAATAAAAAAACAGAAAGCAACTCGTAACTCAAATCACTTTTCTTCCTTGTACAGCAGCTGCAAAAAGTACTCTTTAGTGTCTGGATCCCAATAAGTCCAAAACTTGCCTGGTCTTTGGTCAATCTCCCTCGCATCAACCTTGAACCCGCACGTCTCGTACGGCTCTGCGGCCACCAGTAGGTACTGGAACCGCCGGTCGTGCGGCAGGTCCACCTTCTGCTCAAACGCGCTCATGAACCGGTACCGCGGCACCACGTCCAGCCCAATCTCCGGGTACTCCATCTGGAACAAAAGCCCGAACTGCTTGCTAACAGGGTCCCGGATCTTGGTGATTTTGTATCCCGGCCGGCCAATCTTGACAAGGTTCTTTTTCACTGCGATCGCGTTGGCGCCGGTTTGGGAGGAAGGGTCGACTTGGTGGCGCTTGCTCTCGCGGTCCTGAGCCTCGCGCTTTGCCAGGTTCATCTGGTGCTTGCGGCCCTGCGTGTGCGACAAGTACGACCCATCCGTAACGTGCGACGTCAAACAAAGCTTGCACTCAAAGAACCCCAAGTGGTTCTTGAAAATGTAGGGGTCCTGGTCAATGTTGATGGTTTCCATGGCGAGCTGGCGGAGCCGCTCGCGCCGGTGGGCGTTCGTCTCGGAGGAGGAGGCGAGGCCGCCGCCGCCCTTTTTGTTGCCGACTCGGTTCTGATAGTCCATTGGTGATGTCGTTGAAGAAGAATGAAGTTTTCAATTGCGATGGACATGGAAAACGGCTGGATATTTTACTCCAAGCCCTAACCCTGGTGTTTATGATTGATTGATGTTTGGTCGCGGTAACGGCGAACCCTTTCAAGTTTCAACCCACTCCACAACCGCTCCATGCTCCTCCATGTCCACCTCCAGACAGGGCGGTTTTCGGCGCCTCAGAGAGGTCCCGAACACCAGCATTGGCAACGGCAACGGCGCTATACTCCCGCCTGACTCCGATGCTGCCAACAAGTACCGCGAAGAACGCCCGCTCGCTGACCTTCACCCGGACCTCAACGTCTACGACGAGCTGCCCTTTGTCAGCGCGACCTCGGCCACCCACGCCGTGTGCAGCCCGCCCTCGCACGACTTGGAGGTTGCCGTGGCCAAGTTGACTAAAGTCCCGCGGTTTCGCATTGTGCCGACGGGCAATGCGTCGTTTGACGACGCGGACCCTTACTTGCGCGAGATTGGGTATGCCGACCAACAGGGCCAGGATCAAGGCCAGGCCCCCACGAGCGACGCGTTTGCGAGGTTCTTGTCGCTTGAGGAAGACTTGATTGATCCTTACTCGAACGACTCGTCGGGCCCGTTCCCCAAGTTTAATGACTTTGTTCGCGTGGAGTACGACATGGACCAAGTCGATTTGCAGCACTTGACCGCCGTCAACAAGAAACGCGCCTCCCACAAACCACGCAAATTGTCCCCCGTTTCCCGCGAAGCCTTTGAGGCCACAATGACGCTGCTCGAGATCTCGTGGTACGAGCTAGAACGCCGCATGCCCCCGCGCAGCAAGTTAAAGCTCACCGACGAGATCCCGGACAGCGAGGACCAGAAATGCGTCATTTGCGATGACGGCGAGTGCGACAACAACAACGCCATTGTCTTTTGCGACGGCTGCGATATCGGCGTCCACCAAGACTGTTATGGCGTGCCGTTCATCCCCGAGGGCCAGTGGCTCTGCAGAGCCTGTGAGGTGTCTCGCCGCAAACTGTTTTCGTGCGCGTTTTGTCCAAACAAGAGCGGCGCGTTCAAAAAGACCGACACTGGCGAGTGGGCCCACCTAGTGTGCAGTCTTTGGATTCCAGAAACTACAATCTTGGACTCAATATTTTTGGAACCTGTGTCAGGTTTGGACAATATCGACCGGAACCGATGGAAACTGACATGCTACATTTGCAAAAAGCGCGTCGGCGCTTGTATACAGTGCTCAAACAAGAAATGTCTACAAGCTTATCATGCTACCTGTGGTCGCAAAGCGCGATTGCACATGAAATTGCAAAACGGCATCCAAGGTGCGTTGCTGGACCAGTCGACAGCAGTCTCTTACTGCGAAAAACACACGCCCGAGTCCCACAACCCGAAAATCAGTGTCGCCTCTACCGTTGCTGCAGCCAAGGAGTACTACCAAAATCAAGTCACTGTCATCTCGGAAGACGAGGACGACGCGCCGGGGCCTGTATACCCATGGAAGACCAAAAAGGGAAGCCCCGTGATCCCAGAGTACATTGCGCAGCGCGTGGCAGTGGCCCTGTCAAAGTTCAACATTGAAGAGACGCAACAGTGGGTTTACGATACTTGCCAGTACTGGGCGCTCAAGCGAGAAAGCAAGAAAAACGCCTTTTTGCTCAAACGACTTCAAAATGCACCCGCTCCGACAAATTTGGATTTGGATTTTGCTGGTGCTCAAGAAAGACTAGACACCCTCGAAAGCTCAAAGCAGGTTCTTGCAAACTTGCGGTCCCATGTCGACACCATGAGGCACGTTGAGTCGCTCAAGTACTCGGCCGCTGCCAAGAATGAAATCATGCTGGTGTCTACGTTTTTCAACCACATGCGGTCGATTGAACGCATTTGGACGTCCTTTTGCAAAACCGATGAAGGCTTTGAAGCTGCTACTACAGGTACCAGGAAACTACTCTCTCAAAGTTCCGCAGCGGCGTCAGTGATCAAAAAGATCAAGACTTACAAGTACAAGAGTATTGCCGATTTCAAAACCGACCTGGAGTACCTCATTACAATTGGCTCTTCGTCCGAGTATCCTTATTTCGCCCGCAGAGCAGGTAAAGTACGTGTCATTATTGATAAAATGTTACATAAAGCCGCCGAGCTCGAACGGCATGCGTTGCAGGCCATTTGGGACGAACTCAAGCTGCCGCTAAACGGCCGAGGGAAGAATGCAGAGGTGGCTGCGCCGCCGCCAGAGGCCTTGGAGGAAGAAGGCAAGGCCATTGAAATCCACGCAGCCGCCAGGAAGAGAAAGAGATTTGTAGATGATATATAAGAAAAAGGGAAAACAAACATAATGATGAAAAAAATAGTAGTGTCGTTACAGGCGTTAGATTCGTCCAAGTCGTTCTTTTGCGTCGTCTTGTAGCTTGTATGCAGGCGAGTAGCCGCCGCCATCCGTTTGCAGCTCCGGGTTGCGCAGCGTGTTGTCCATGCCGCCGAGGCTCGTGTACCCTTGGTCGTAAAGCTCGCAGTAAGGTATTTCCAGCGCCCGCAAAAAGTCCCATATGTGGACCAGGTGCCAGTCGAGGACCGGGTGCACACGCATAAAGTCGGGCCACCCGTGGTCGGTGCGCTGGAAGGGGGCGAGGTCGGCGCCAAACGGGTCTGTGCGCCGGATGCCGACGAAAATGGCCCTGACGTTCTTGTTGCGCGCAAGGTACTCCGAGAGGGCGTCCTTCATGCCCAGCGCCAGCGTTGTTGTTTGCAGCGAGTACCGCCGGTTGCACACCTCCACAAAGTCGTCGACGGCAGGAAAAGCGTTTTTGGATTGCACGTAGATGCATTGGAGCCGCGAGTGCTCGCCGTCGAAATAGTCTGGGGACCGCTGGAGCTTGGAGTCGAGCCCGGCGAGGAAAAGAATCAAAAGGACCAGGCAGTCCTTACCCCCGTTGAACGACAGCGCTAGTTCGTCAAATCTGGAAACTATTAGCAACTACTCTGCTAATAAATAAACTTGGATGATTCTGGGGAATATAATCTTACCTGAACTTGTCGAGCGCTTGGGCAACCACGGCCATGGACTTGGCCAGCTCGTCCCGGGCCCTGGCGCGCACCTCGCCGCCGTCAGTGCTCTGAAGATACTTGCCGACCAGCTGCGCTGCCTGTGCGCAGATGTCTTTCAGCGATTGATGGTTCTGGGTCATGATCTGGGGGGAAAGAACCAATGGGGGCCGTTGTGTGGGGGAGAGAAAGAGGTTGAAAAGTCCGAGGGAACAAGAAGGCACCAGAAAAAAAAAAAAAAGTCGAGAGCCGGGTCGACAATGAAGAACTGGCAGCGAAGAACTAGGACTTTATTCGATTTCGTTCTAACAAACTAAACAAAAGACACGAGAGAAATGGGAATAAAAATACAGAAACATGATGGTTGGAAAATATGAATATTTACATTTTGATGAGCTGGCTGAGCAGCTGGCCCTGGCGCACATTGTCCCGCTGGACCATTTGCTCCAGGATCCGGAGGCGGTACCGGTTCAAGTTGCTGAGGCGCTCCTCGTCCTCCTCGCTCCACAAGGGGACCTGGTCGGCCTCCAGCGACCCCCGTTTCAGCTCGATGCAGTAGCGCGCCACCGAGGACAAAATCTCTGAGGTGTCCGAGTCGGCCTTGAGACCGTTGATGTCCATCTCCGAGATGAGGGACTCGACGAGGTAGAGGTCCTTGTAGGCGTTCCACTTGCAGCGCAGAACCTCATTGTACACGCTGGAGCTGCACGCCGCAACGTAAAAGTCAATGCCCTGCTGTTTGCTGAGCTCAAAGAGCATGGCGGCTTGCTCTGGCGCCGCAAAGTCGTTGGCCAGGGTGCGCACGCACGCGAGAAGGATTATGGGCAGGGCCTTGGAGTTGACGGGCGGCGACTCGGGGTCGATTTCCCATGCTTCTAAGCTTTCCACCGTGTTGTAAACGGGCTCGCTTTGCTTTTCCTTGTCGGGCTGTTCCTGGCGTTCCTTGTAAACCTTGATGATCTTTTCGCGGTAGTACTGTGATACCTCGTGGTCGGTCTCAAAGCTGTTGATGTAGTCGAGGACAGGTTGTAGCTTGTTCTGCAGGACAGTTTGGTATTTCTGGCCCTGAGGTTTGGTATCGTCTGGCGAGTTTCCTTTTGACACCATGAGCGAGGCCATGGAAAGCGGGTACTTGCGCACGTCTTCTGTAGTCATGCTCATTTGCACGTCTTCCTTCTTTTGCGACTGCGTCCCGCCCAACGTCGATTCGAAAAGCGCTTGCATGTTGGACGTCATGCCTGGCTTGTTGCCCTGCGCAGACCGCCCGCCGTCTGCCACCGAGCGACTGAGAATCGTGTCAAAGATTTGCGAAAAGATTTCTTTTTCCTTGTGCGTCGCCGTGACCCCAGCGGTGCCAGAGGCGGAATCGGCCATGCGCCGCCGGGGCCGGAACACGTCTGCAAGGTCGTTTCCCGACACCGTGGACGGGTCATCGTGCGATTTCGCCACGAACGACACTTTCTCCTTCTTTAAAAAGTTGTGGGACTCAGGGTTGGTCCGGTTGGCAGGCTTTGCGTACAAATCGTGCAGTTCTGTCTTGAAGTCCATGTCCTCCAAGTTGTCTGAATCGAATCCCTCGGGCTCTTCTGGGTCGTTCAAAAAGTCCCACGGGTCCTCTGCCGGCTTGTCGGAGTACGCCCTAACGGCGCTTACTCTCCAGACCGCTGGTCGTGTCAGTGCTCGTATCCTCAGCATCGTTGCCCGGGCGCTTCTTTAAAAAGTTCTGGTCTGGTCGGGATATTGTTAGGAATTTTTTTTATTTTTTTTTTATTTATTTTTTTTTTTTTTGGCCGGGAAAACGTTTGGGTTGGGGCTTGAACGGGTCCGTTCTACTTTCCCCCACCGCGCGTTGGCGATTAGACAGGATGACAGCGAGCATTTTGCATCCGCACCAGTGGAACCAGGGCTCGACGCAGTGGTTCCTGTCGGTGGCACCGAGCCGTGACGAGCTGTTGTTGTACGAGTCCACTTACGAGGTATTCACTGTTCTGCTGACCACGAGCGACTGAAGACTAACATCTCCAGAACAACCAATACACAATCAAGCAGCCTCATCGGAGATCCGAGCTCGACAAAATCCAATGCTACAACTACTCGCCGACAGAAAATGGTAGGACATAATTAGTGGCATGCATGTATCCTGGCTAATTGGTAGGTCTTGTTTGTACGGGCCTCTTGAACGGCAATGCGCTTCTCTTCAACATTCGAAACGATGCAAAAACGTCGATAAAGCTACGCCCAAAACAGTCTCGGTCCTGTAATACGGTCTCATTCAGCTCGAACGGGTTTTTAGCAGTTGGTCTGGACAAGGTGCGCAACGAGAATTGCTTGCAAATTTGGAACATTGACCGCGTTTCCCAAGGGGATGGCCATAATACTCCGACGTACTCGTTTCTCCCCAGCGACGTCATTTCTTCTTTAGCATTTCTGCCCGACACGCCACCGTCGCTATTATGTGGAAGTTATAAATTCATTAGAGAGTTTGATTTGAGAACGCAGTCCTCTGTGACGCAGTTTGCTACCAAGTGTGTGCGTGGAATATGCGTCGACCCTTTTAACCAGCATTATTTTTCATCGCATTCTGAAGACGGCACGGTTGCTTTTTGGGACCGAAGGCAAGTGAGGAATGGCGAGCCGTTGCTTCTTTTGAATTCCGCCGGGGACGCCAGAAACAAGACAGCATTCACGTGCTTTAGACTCTCCAATATTCGCAGAGGAGAGTTTGCTCTTTTGCAGGATGGCGACACGATCAAAAGATGGCAGAACGGGTTTGTCCCCTTGCATCGCGAGCCCGCCGAGGCGGCCACCCGGACAGATCAGTTTACGCAATTTGATTATTCACGGCAACCGTACTCGTATAAACCCGACAACTTGTTTGTCGCGTCAGTGACACAGACGACAAACAAGCTTGACAGGTTTGTGTCGTTTGACTACGTTTACGACATTTCTTCTCCACTAACGGTCAATTTCATTTGCGTGAAGCAGTCTGGCCAGATTTTCAGAATGCGCGTCACCGAAAGTCCGACTGCTGTCAAGTTTGACCCTTTTAATTCGGTGGCGACAGTAGATCCCGAAAATATAAGCTTTCTCACGCCTAGGGCCGACCGAATTATTGAGCCCCACGAGAGCACGCGCCGCGCGAGCGCATTTACAGAGCCAAGCACTGACACCTTTGACGACGACATGGAACTAATGTCGGACACTGATGACGTATATTACAACCCGTCTACTTTGCTTGCGCAAGATATTTCCACGACAATTAGAAAGTTGGCAATTCAAGGATACGGAATGGAGTGTGAAAGAAACATCAACCTATTAGAGTCTTCTCACAGTCACCCCAAAATCGAGTCCATGCGCTACACGTGGCGGTGGCTAGAGCTTGCTAGACGATCAGCTTTCAAAGGCTCTATGATAGCAGGCGAGCTAGACCTTTCCTATGAGGGCGTGCTTGGTATATGGGAAGGCTACTCTTGGTACACAACTCAGCGGCGAAAAAACACTACACTAACCAAACACGAATACTCCATGTTGGTTGACAAGATTCTTGAGGGATCTAATCGATCTATTTTTACTCAGTATATTTCTCGCGACAAAACCAAACGAGCTTTGCGCCAGCTTTGTTTGCGAGTTGCTGGATGGAACTTTCAGTTTTCACAGCTCGAGGAAAAACTCAGAGAACTTGAAACGGAGGGCAAATATGAGCAAGCTGCTGGATGGGCCGTGTTTCATGGCGATGTGGAAAGAGCGGTCAAGTCGCTAGCAGCCTCTAAAAACGAAAGATTGCGGATAATGTCAACAGCTGTTGCTGGATACATGGCTTACAAGGACTCTACTGGCCCCAGTCCCTGGAAGGACTTGTGTCAAAAGATGGCTAGTGAACTTGACAATCCTTACATGCGGGCTGTCTTTGCCTTTATTTCTGAAAGTGACTGGATGGAAGTACTCAACGAAGGCTCACTACCTCTTCATGAGCGCCTCGGAGTTGCACTACGATTTTTGCCTGACAAGGAGTTGTCTCAATACTTTGACCAGCTGTCGAAACGTGTCGTTAGTGACGGAGATTTAGATGGAATCATTTTAACTGGAGTTACGCCCCGGGCTGTGGATCTTTTGCAGTCTTATGTGGACAAGACTTGCGATGTTCAAACCGCCTCGTTAATTATCTCGCATGGCGCTCCTAGGTATTTTGAAGACGAGCGCACCACCCACTGGGTAGAATGTTACCGGTCTCTGCTCAACAGCTGGAGGCTATTCAGTCAACGGTCTTTCTTTGACGTTGCCAGATCCAAGTTTTCTAAAAACAGCCATGGACAAATTACTTCAAAGATTGTGCCCCGCCAGGTGTTTCTCAGATGCAATCACTGTAAGAAAGTTATTGGGAGTGGACAGACTGCTAGGCCTTACAATGCATCACGCAAGTCTTCACAAATCAAGGTGCAAGGCACAGAGTCGAGCATTAGATGCTCCTTCTGTAACCACCCACTTCCTCGATGTGCTATTTGTCTGCTGCCTCTGGGATCGTCCTTTCCTCAGTCAAGACAGTCTAACCTTCATGACGAGATTCTGGACACCTCGAGAGTCTTTTCCAATGAGTCTGCTCCCAGTGTAACCGGGTCACAGCTCACTAATTGGGACGATTCGACCTCCAATGTGGGCAAGTGGTTTACGTTCTGTCTCTCTTGCAATCATGGCGTTCATGCCAACCACTCGCAGGAATGGTTTAACAAGCACAGCGTTTGTCCTGTCCCTGACTGCAATTGCAACTGTACGCAATTTTTCTAATCTATTTATAACCATCTAATGACAATCATACACCAATTATTTCTTCTTCTTAATGAACTATGGCGAACTCACAGGACTGACGTCTTCTTCAGCACTAGGTGGGAAAAAGTCTTCTCTAGTACCTTTCCCGTTTATCGTCGTCACATCTTCGACTTCCGATTCTTCGCCTTCGTATTCGCTCTCCGAGTCACTTGGAGGGAGCTCTCCGGGCCGGCCGTGGCTCTTGTCGCCGGTACCCCACATATCAGTTCCGTCTGCTTTTGCTTTCGCACGTTCCTCGTGCTCTGCCTCCAGCTGTGCCAGCCACATCTCTTGTGCCTCCTGTACAGACTCTGCATCTGTGCACTCCTCATAGAGATTGAAAAGCTCTTCGTTAATGTCCAAAAAAGACTCACCCCAAGAGAAATTCGAAAGAGCCTCCTCAGCCCAGTCTCTGTGCCCAACAATGGCGAAACAAGCAGCCAAAGCCTCAACACAGTTTAAACGCCACGGCTTTCCGTAGTTTACAGGATTTGCTGCCACCAGGTAAGGCACTGCAATGTTAGCAACACACGTTAAAAGGCAGCACTCTAACAGTACTTACAGAGTCTCTCGTGCTTGCCGCCAATTTTGCTAAACGGAACCTCGTCAAGTCTAGCCCAAGAGCATTCCACAACTGCTGCTCCAAACTGCTCGACAATCTCTCTGTCGTTTGGGCATACGACGCCTGATCCGTTCGGTCTATCAAGGTTAGAAAAGCCCTACAACGCAGCGAAAACTCGTTACTTACGAGACAACAACGCCGGAAAACTTTTGTCCGACTCTGAGCTCCTTTATTAAACCCAGCCTGCTCAGTTTCTTACCCGAGCAGCGCTTGGGATCACACTGGTCAAAGTCCTATATCAAAGTTAGTACACGATCTATTAGGGCGACGGGTGTTTCACGTACCCACATGGCCATAGTCGTGGGGAAATCGCGCTCATTGCTCTTGTGCTTCGTCTCAAACCGCGTGTTGCTCTTCTTAGACACTGGTCGCTTGCCCATCTTGCTGTCGTCGTTGCTGTCGTCGTTGCTGTCGTCGTTGCTGTCGTCGTTGCTGGTCAAAGCCTTCGCCTGCCCCGGCCCGAAGAAAAAAAATATCTCTGGATTATGCATAGATTACGTCATCAGACTGTGCCAATGTACCGGGTCATACCAGTTGGGAATCTTGGGATCAAGAGAACCCTGACTTCTGCCATAATCCTTCTACTGCACACCAGGTTCACTAGTTTCTTCTGTTCTAATTCTTGTCACCAGTTGTGCTCTGTTACGAGAGCCTGCAATTGGACGCATCTCCATTCAGTACATGCGAATCGCCACTCTTTCATAGATCTCGCCCCTTTCAATCGCCAGCTCAGGTACGAGATAGTTTCGCACGTCTTCATGTACCATGAGCTCCGCCACAGCGCCTTTGGGCACTTACATGAACCCCATGTTACGGGCGCTTTTTTATTACGATGAGCCAGGGCCGGTACTGAAAAAGCTGCGCCAGAGTATCCGCGAGTCCAACCGATATCTCTTGATTGTCCCGTCTGCGAAACTTTCGTGGGCCTACGATAGCGACCTCGGCATGCCCTTTGCGCAGGCATTCGAAAATGACAGTTACATTGCGTCTCATGTGGTGTTAATTCCAAGCGACTTTAAATCCAGCGACAAGTCACGAACCATGTTGACATACAGCGGCCGACACATTTACCTAAATCGAAACTTTGTTCAGACTCACAGCGGATTCAAGACCCAATTCCAAAGCCCAATAATGGCTGAATACATGATCCGACCTTCAGCATACTTTCTTCCAGCAGATACTCAATTCTTATGTTGTGAGGTAGAATATCCATTGACAGGAACGCCAGTGTTTCTCGACCTTATAGACCGCCCTGATGTGGACCCCAAGCATTCACTGTTTGATGGCAAAATTCTGTCTCCTCCTGAGTCATTAGGATTTGAATTAGAGAAAGTCAAGTCTGATGTTAATAGGCTCCGTTCGTTCAAATTGCTTCCCCGACTATACGAGCAAGAACTCAGCAAGCTGACCAAGGAATTTGCGTCTCTGATTTCCAATTTTTATTGCGAGCATGTAACGACAAAGGACGGTTTGGTCGAACTTTATAATGAGACTGTCGATGCGGCTATATCGAAATTCCGCGAAATCGGTTCTGCGAATATCAACAAAATTGCAAATGAGACGGAGCTTTCAGGCACAGACCTTGCCAACATGATTGGGCTCCATATAGAATCCCAACTGCATCAGGTATTATGGGAGAAAACGCTTGATTTGTGCCAAGAAGACGACACTAGGACACTAGATTTGTGTTGGAAGGTCAAGGATATCAGCATCGAGCAGGTGGGCATTCCCATGTCAGATATAGGGACACTGTTTGACTTGGACGAGCTTGTTTTTGAAGCAGTGAAACTGTTTAGTTCAATCAGTATTGTCCCAGGAGTACAGAGCAAAACAAAAGTGCTTTTAATGGTTATGCAAATCCTCAGTGGCGGCACGCCGAAACCTGACATGAAAGAAAGCGAAGCGTTACAGCGTGTATCGAAATGCTCAGTGCACTACAACGCGGAACTCAAGGGTGATGACAATTATACACAACTGCAAAAGAATATTAGCGCTGACGTCTTGCTGAGTTTGATGCTTCTAGTTGTTATCAGATCCAACACTCCTTGCATTAGCGCCACTTTGTTTTATATCCAAAACTTTTCTTTTGATGACGTTAATTTGGGCCAGTTGGGTTACGCTCTCTCCACGCTTGAGGCAGTGATTTACCACCTGGAAGAAAACAACACCAAGATGATGTCGCTCTCGCGCTCTAATAGTCTGCTTTGGAGCACTGTGAAAAACGGCACGACAAAGGAAGCAAAAGATGCAATAGAAGGACTACAAGACGATCCTGACTGCATATCAATTGTCAGGAGCCGGTCACCATCTGGCGTGACTATCCTGATGCACAGCGTTCAGGAAAAGAAATTGGACCTGCTTAGCTACTGTTTGAGCATGGACTGTTTTGATGACAAGTACATTCTCAGCGATCGTGACTCTGTTGGGTCGAATCTATTTGTGAATGCACTTGACACTGAAAACAAGGCCGTTATCGAGATTTTACTGGAAAAGTTTCAGCAACAAGACAAGTCGATTCAGCAACACTATTTTAGCAGACTCAACAACTGGAAAAGGAGTCTCGGCCACTACATTTTTCATGCCCACTGGCTCTTGCCACAACTTGGCCAATTTATAGACTGGGAACAGAAAGATAACGCCGGACAGAGTCCGCTGTTTGCAGTTTGCCGATGCTACGACCACCCTAGTTACACTGAACTGCTGGACGAATCTCTTTCTTCGTGGGAAATTAACCACAAGAAAACCTCCAATAAGCCATTGAGTCTAGCTTATCACATTGATCCGAAAGACAATAGCTTACTGCATGTTCTTAAAGACAAGAAAATCATACAGCGTCTTTTGAAATATGACGTTGATGTGAATTGGCCGAACGAGCATGGGTATACCCCGCTAATGTTCTATTCCAAGTTTTCAAAAGTCGGCCCAATCAAAGTACTTTTAAGCGACGCGCGACTGGATCTGAACTTGCAGGGTGAGAACGGAATGAATGCGATTGAAGTGGCCAGAGACATTTCAAATTTGAATTTCCTTGACAGTAAGTTGCGAAATTTAGGAACGGGGTTCATTTTACTAACGAGCTAGGTATTTATCTCTACCAAGGAGACGACAAGTTGAAGTCAGACAGAGTCACTCGAATTGTGAGGACATCACTATCTCATGGCAGCCTGTTATTTGTTATTTGCACGGGAGATCCTCGGAATCCAGGTACTGTCACCTCCGTCAAACGGTCAATCGAGGATTTTCAGTTTCTCGAAAAATGGCTTTCATACGAAAACCCATACTCTTGGATGCCAGCGCTGGCTCGCATGTTTAGTCCCAAATTTTTTCGAGGACGGATCGTGTACCAACTCTTCCACGAAATCCAAATCAAGCTCAGTACTTTTCTCAAAGTTCTGACGCTGCATCCAACGTTTGTTAATCATGAACTGTTGTGGGAGTTTCTACTCGTGCAAGACATTACGCGCGATAACATTATTGAGCGGTGCCGTCGTAAACTCGAAAACCAAAGAGAGTTGCAACTGGAAGACCCTGCCGTGTATTCTTCCACGGAGCTCAACCTGATTGAAATCTTTTTCACTCATGCATGGAAGGAAATATCTTCATTGAGTCAAGCGAGTCACGTACTGCATCAAGTCATGATCAAGCTGGCGGCCAAGGTCGAGGATTACAATACTGCCTATCGCCTGCTGAGCGAGATGTTTTCAAAAATGAACCACGTGCGTGGAAACATGAAATACGATCGCTTGTCTCAAAAGATTTTTGTGCTAGCATCTCTTTCACCCGAGTACGTTTACAATGAGTTTTCTGTATCACTCTTGTCCATCTCAGGTCTTATTGACAGCGTTCTTACCACCTTGCAGCGTCCGCTAGCGTCAATCAAGCACCTCCGTGAAAAGAGCCAGGATTTGAATAGCGCCCGCGAGGCACTCGAGAAGCTCTCTGCAAAAAACGTCTGGCCCATGGCAGTCTTTGAAGAAAAGCGCGCCAAGGACATTCAGGAACTTAACGACAAAATCTACCTCTGCCAAAACGAAATCAGCAGACTAAACAATGACGTCAAGAACCACCACGTTACACTTGCGTCTGAGATTGGAACCGTTTACTCAATCCACGAAAACATCATGCGAGGCATGATCAAGAGCTTCTCGGGCCGCTTGATTCAAAGCCAAAAGGTGTCGTTGGAACGCTTGCAACGCATTCAGACAAACCTCAAAAGCGCACCACCGCCTTACTCTGACTCGCTTGAGAAGTCCTCTTGAAGATTAGAACAAAAAAAAACCTGCATATAATTATTGATTTATTAAATTGTACAAATCATCATCATTCCACATTATTTGGGGGCGCCGCCCATGAAGTTCTTGGCCATGTCCTGGAGAGCGGGGTCGCTCATCAGCTGGCTCATGTCGGGCATGCCGCCACCGTTCTTCATGTTGTCAGCCATCTGTCTGAGCTGGGGGTTGCTCATGAGGTTGTTGAGAGCGCCAGGGTTGGACATGAGGTTCTGGGCCATTTGAGCAATCTGGGGGTTGTTTATCAGAGCGCTGAGATCGGGGAAGCCGCCAGCGCCACCGCCGCCGAGACCAGGGAAGCCGGCAAAGGGGTTGCTGCCGCCAGCAGAGGCGGAGCTGTCTTCAGCAGATCTGTCCTTGGACTCGGAAAGAGCGTCGTTAGACTCAGAAGCAGCAGAAGAACCAGCGTCAAGCTCTTCCTCGACTCGCTTCTTGGCAGTCTCGTAACCTCTCTTCATGGCGTCAGAGGGCTTGTCACCCTCAATGTCAAGACCCTTCTTGTAGGACTCCATGGAAGCCTTGGCGTCTCCCAGAGCGTAGTGGGCGAGTCCCAAACGGGAGTAGGCCTTGGAGTAGTTGGAATCAATCTTGAGAGCAGCCTCGGCGTCAGCAATTGCCTTCTCGTGTTCACGATTGCTACTGTAAGCGGCGGCTCTGTTTGAAAGGTAGATGGCGTTGGTAGGGTTGAGTGCGATAGCCTTGGTGTAAGCATCAATGGCTTCCTGGAAGGAGCGGGCGCCCATGGCCTTGTTGCCTTCAAGCTTGAGGGCCTCGGCCTTGGCCTTGTCCTCATCGGAAACGGTAGCAGGGGCCTTCTCGTCGTCAGCAGAGGCAGACTTGCTAGCCTGCAACTTCTGGAAAGCAGAAAACAAGGTCAGGAGGTTGGAACTGCCGTAGACCTTGGACTTGTCGGCCAAATCAACGCCAAACACATCGGTCAGGCAGTCAATGGCAACCTCAACAGACTCCTTGTCGTCAGAGGAAATGGTGCCGTCGTTGATCGACGTCGTCAAGAAGTCAACGATGCCCAGGGCGAGATCTTTCTTGGTTTGCTGGTTCGATGCCATTGTTGTCGTCATCGCTGTGAAGTTGGAGTTGTAGGAAGGCAAAAAGCGTGGAACGGAAAGGAAGAAATCGTGTC
Source organism: Geotrichum cucujoidarum (assembly GCA_030566025.1). Classification (NCBI taxonomy): domain Eukaryota; kingdom Fungi; phylum Ascomycota; class Dipodascomycetes; order Dipodascales; family Dipodascaceae; genus Geotrichum; species Geotrichum cucujoidarum. The sequence continues at coordinate 35,974 of JAJMHN010000035.1, read as the reverse complement.
AACAGCCTGATTCGCTTGCTGACAAAGAAAACTTACTAAACTTAGTAATTAAACCCTTGTTTGAATATCTTCGATTGAATCAATTCTGAAATGTTTTTCGAGCTACGGATCATGAAAAGCTTGTGAGTTTGTTGATTAACATACTTGTCTTCATGTTCATTATGCGACATGCGTGTTTGTGGGGGCTAGTTCGTTGTCAAGCCCATTCACACGTGGGCAAGTCCCACGGCAAGCAGTTACATGGAGCTAAGTTCACATCAAAAGGCATTGGATTGGAATAAATAAATACTAGAGTATAATTTAAAAGTGCTCAGTTCTTGTTCTGACCGTAGCTTCCAACGATCTTGGCGACATTGACTCCGTCCACGGTAGTTTGGAAACCCTTTGTGGGCGCCGATTTTCTCACAATGCTGAGTTCGTCGCCGGGGAAGCCTGGGACTCTCAAGTTCCAGTTTCTTTCCAAATGGATTTGGACGTCCTTGGCCTCGATACGAGCAGCCTTGCGGTGTTTGGCTAGGCGGCACGAGAACTCGGTAATGTTGGCCACAAATTCCTCGACCAAATCGCCGACCAAGTCTTCGACGTCGTTATCAATCACGACTTCTGTAGTGGCATTGTCTTCGGGCATGAGATCTTTAATCAGTTGGTTGATTTTGCGCTTGTTGTAGACCTTTTCGGGGATATCAGGGGCCCGAGCATGCAATGGCTCACTCATTTGCTGCTGTCGGGCTGTCGCACCTGCAAGTGTAGATGCCAGGGGAGGTCGCCCAACCTTACCTGGGATACGCACAGGCTTGTTTTGTTGAGGCAAGCTCATGTCGTTTCTGTTGTAAACCTGTCGAGAATACTGGCTGGTGCTGTTGGGGCCTCCCGAGTTGACATATCCAGCGGTAGGGCCCGGAGGAGTAGACATGTACTTTGAATGGGAGAGGTTCCCTGGTATGCCCGTGTTTTTGAAGGAGTCTGACAAAAAGCTAGGACTGAAGGACCGCTGTGACGCGTCGTGTGAAAAGTCTGTTTGTCGGTGGAAATCGGTTTCAGTGTTGACAGGCTTGTTGGACCGGTCAGAAGACTGCTGTTTTTGAGCAGCTTGATTGTGTTGTCTGACTTGCAAATGCTGTGTAATCTGTAGCACAATACTCTTGAAATGGTCACGTTTGTTTCTCAAGTTTTGTTCTTGCTGTCGCAGTTCGAGGTTGTAAGTCTTTGAGGAAGCGGACTGACGTATTTGCTGCTGCACTCGATCAAGCTGGCTTTGAATGTCCTTTTCCATTTGTTTAAAGCGGTTGAGTTGCGCAGACAGGGTGTCAGTCGAGGCCTCTGCGCTCTGCGGACTCCCTGCTGTCGTCAAGTCAGGCGAGCTGCTCTTGTTGTCTTCTGAGTAATTGTGCCGTGGGACATTGGCGGCCATTTGCTGCGATATAGAGGGGCCTGCAGACGCGCTCTTGTCGTTTGCACCTGAGCTTGCAAGGTTAGCAATGGAGGTAGGCACGCTTTCGTTTTCCAAAACACGCGTCTGCGGAGAAGTCTGTTTTTGCTGCTGCTGCTTGAGCATGAGCTCGTACTTTTCCAGCAGAATCTTGATCTTTTTGGCCTTGTCGTAGTGCTCCTTCTGCGCGGGCGAATCGGGGGCGGCTTTCGCTGCTTCTTTAATCTGGGTTGTGTATTCTTGCTTGAGGACCGCGATATGTACAGGCTCTAGCTGCGACAAGCGGCGCACCTTGCGGCGGGGAGTTGCCGGCGAGCTCGACGATGCGGACTCGACGCTTTGCGCGCGAGGCGAGTTTGGCGTCGCGGACATGGTGGGGTACGAGAGAAAGCCACGCGGTGAGTGAAAGGGCGGTCGAGCAGCGCGCAATGGAGTATCTTACAATACGAGTGACTAACAGGCGGTTTGCTTGCGAACTTGTCTCTGAGCGGGAACAGAGGCTTTCTGGGGGACGTCGCGGGAAACAGCAAACGCGTAACTTGGAGAGAGGGAGCGCTGAAATTGCCTGAAACCGCCAACCCGCCCATTGTAAAAACGTGCCCTTGCCCTGGTCCAGTGGCGGATGTGCACGCGATCGCTCCAAAGCACCGGCGAGCAAAGGCAACGCTCGTTCGGACGGGCCGGCACTGTTCAGAGACGGGCTTGGAGTGCTTCAGCGACATGTCTGGACGTATTTACGCTGCGACGACCGTGACTACACCGGCACAGAATGGAGTGCGCTCCTCCATATAAACCGCGCACAATTCTGGTTTCCAAACAGCGAAATTTTTTATCTCCAGCTCCATCAACCCCACGCACTCTCGACCTCAGCGGTTACAGGCCTCCAAAGCGTTTGTTCTCCTGTTTCGGCAGCGTGTATCTGTTTGGATACTGTCAGTGATTGTTTTAAGGCCACTCGGGCAGTTATATAGGTCCACACGCCCTCCAGATCAGACCGTTTTTACCGTTTAGCCCCACCACCCGTTGGCTCCCCTGAATTACATCGCCAACCCGTAACACGACTGTCACGACCTTTCGCTGACGACGCCAGACCATGGAAGACGCCACATACTGCGCCCAACTCTGCTCAAACACTTTTAAACCCAGCTAGCCTTCGTTAGGACGAGCTGTCAAATGTCTCCACCTCCAGAAGGTGACAAAACGGCCAAGCCAACGCCAAAACCCAACCTCCCGCCCAACAAGTACCTTTTGACGAGGATAGATGCAGTCCCTGCGCTCTCAGATGTAACACCGTTACAAGCACTTTCATATTTCCATCAGATGCTGGAGAACCTGCTGTTTTTTCAGCAGTCAGACGGAGTCAACTTGGAGGGGTTCAAGGGCCCTGGCTCGGCAAGTGGCTTCCCTAGTCCAGACGCCAGCACTGCTAGATTTTCGAGCCAAGCCGGCTCTTCAGCTTCTCTTGCCACGGCTGTCGCTTCTCCTGCCGAAGAAGAGCCCAAAACTTCTGCGCCCACATCGCCTTCCACAGAGTCTGCGCCGCACGCAGTACGAAGGCACAGCGGCACCGGCTCGTCTTCGGACCAAACACCAGAGTCCGCCTCGCCTTCCTCTAAACTGGTAGACGTCGACTACATCTTGGAGGAAGCCGCCTTTGTGGCAGCTGCTGTTGTCAACAGGAAAGACGTCTCCTGCGACAACGCAGACATTCCCCGTGTAACTCTCCCGCTCACAACACCTTCTGCCAACGGGCTACAAGTGTCTGAAGAATCAAAAGAACCATCACCCGATCATGTCCCTGAATCAGAGTCTACTGAAGCTTACACAATGCCCGACACGGTCAAGACTCGCAATCTCGCGCGCAAGGCCGTGACCAAGCCAGAGCTGCAGGTCAAGGTCGGCGTGCTTAAACGCTTTCTGGGCAAAAAAGCGCCCGACATTACAATTTGGAACTACTTGCAACGCATCCACCACTACTCTCCAACGTCGACCTCGGTATACCTCGCGGCGAGCATCTACGTCTACCGGCTCTGCGTCTACCTGCAAACGTTCCTGCTCTCGCCGCTCTCCGTACACCGCCTGGTCCTCGCCACGCTGCGCGTCGCGAGCAAAATCATTGAGGACCAAAACTTTTCACAAAAGCGGTTTGCCACAGTCTGCGGCATCACGACCGCCGACCTCCTGCGGCTCGAGATTGCGCTGCTGTTTCTCATTGACTTTGACGTCTGCATCGATGCCCCCGTGCTGCAGCACCACCTGGTCGCGCTGACAGAGCTCCAGATTCAGCGTGATCGGTGCCAGCAGGCGCTGAGAAAACGGCCCAGAAATTCTGATACCATGTGAACGAACAATGAACATTTTAATTTATTTATTGATATAGACTTGATGAAACGATTCCTTTTAATAATTTACGTTTGAATATTGTGCAAATGAATGAGTGAGTAAATACAGTGCTCCAACAGAGAATAAAAACAATGCACACACCATATCATTCTATATATTTTTAATTTTGAACATTACAACTTGAGCTCAGCGAGAATCTGGCTCGCCAGGGACTTGTAAAGCCAACTGTTTCCTCTCAGCTTTTTAAACTGCACACCGTGCAAACTCAAAATTGGAACTCTCACAATCCAAATCTCAAACTGGAGCGGCGTCCGGGCGGCCGCATTGGCGGAAGACGAGCGCGGGTGGCCGAGCATGTCACTGTTGCCCGCGGCAATGTTGGACGGCGCCGTTTGCGACGAGCTCAAGTACCCGCCATTGACGCTGTCAGTCGACACATCGCTGAAATCGACAATGTTGCCACTCGACTCGCCATGGTTCTTGCGACGGTTGTTGCCAAAAAAGCCAGACCCGAACGAGAGTTTGCGCCAATGGCCCTTTTGCTGTGTAGGACTGTCAAAGCCCAAGCTAGAAGGAAGCGGTGACTGAGGGGGTGACAAATGGTTGCGAGACCCGCCTCGGCTATTGGGGTTGTTGAACTGTGGGTTGGACGCCATGGTTTCTTCCTCCTGGCGAATGGACGGCCGGTGAGTGCATGAAAACCCGCCCTTGATCTCTATGAATTCAACACCGAGTTGAGTCAGTACGCGGATAATATCGCTGCGAATAAACGAAAGTGATTTTGTAGAAGTCGACTGGACAGAGAAGAATCCCTTGAGAAACACTTGCTTGGGAAACTCGATAGAAGGCATTCCTTCGACTTCAGTCTTGGACTGATGAGCCTGCAGATCTGTAGACTTGGTTTCCTTTTCCTTTTGACCAAACTTGTTAGAAGCTGCCGAGTTGTCAAACGACTGGTCGAAAAATTCGTCTGCAATATCAGCACTTTCGAGGCTGAATGGTAACTCGGGTACTCTTTCAGCTTCCTCTTGTCGCATGGCAGCCATTTCTTTGGCCATTTGCTCACCGCGATAATGGCCCATGGACTTGGCACGCGCATTGGGATGGAACTTCTTTGTAGTGTTACTTCTCTGAGGTGTCAAGAACTCCGTCTTGGGTCCAGTAGAAGGGACAGGAGGCGGTTGGGAAATCCGCGACGACGCCGTCCGAGCCAAATCACTTGCTTCGCTGGTATCTGAATTGCTGGCAACAGGCTTGCGTGCGAATTTATGCTCAGAAGACGTGGGCGTCTTGGGCGCAAAAGGCGACTTGACTGGAGATTCAGGTGCTGGCTCAGGATTGTAGTAATTTGTAGAGTGCGAAAGTGAGTGTTGATGCCGAGGTTGTGTGCTATCACGCACGGGTTTGCGCTTGGAACTGAAACGACGAAGCAAACTAGAAGCCAAGTTGGAACTGCCGTGTGACTCGCGGGGCGACGAGGCAAGATATTGGTCGTTGTCGGGTGTAGGAGGAGGTTCATTAAAAGCAAACAGATTCTCGCGGGGCTCCTGCACTTGGCCGTGGGTCTTGGCTCTGGCGCGGGTTCGCGGAGCTTGGAGCGTGGAGTTTGCATTGGAAGCAGTGCTCGCAGTGTGGACAGCGGGAGGCAAGGAGATTTCTGGCACTACAAAACTGAATGCATCAGCTTTTGGTGAGCGAGTTTCTTCCTTTTGAGCGACCTGCTGTTGCTGCGCCTTGCGTTGCTGCTCTGCAAGTGCAATCTTATCGGCTTCCTGCTGGGCTGACTGCTGCTGCTGCAAAAACTTCTGTTGTTGTAATTTATACTGTTCTTGCTGCTGACGCTGCTGTTGCTGGTACTGCTGCTGAGCAAGCTGTTGCTGCTGCATGACTGAAGACTTGTCCAAGTCTAGTTTTTCTTTTCGTTCCCGCTCTTGTCGCTCCATTACCAAGTAGTAAATACTTAGCAAGGGATGGTAAGCACAAGTCGGGTCTAGCTTCAACTCGGTGCTCTGGGAAGAAGAAGAACGGGAATCTTCGCTGCGGTGCTTTTTAAAATCAAATCCAAACGTGCGTGTTTTGCGCTCAGATACAGAGTTGTTGCGGGACCGGCGAGGGGTTTCTGAACTTGAAGGCCGAGACGCATCACTAGATTCCTCAACGTGCAGCTTGTACCACGCGTCACAAGCCTCTTTGTACTGTGTGGACTCTAATATAGCCGTCATGTCGGAAGTGATTTTTTCCTCGGGGCCAAATTCAAAACCGGCCATTTCTCTTATAATTGCGGGGTTTAAGGGAAGCTGAATAGGTTTTCGAGCAGGAAGGTAGGAATCTGGAGGCTTGTCGTAACCCTTCATGATCCATGGGTGGCGCTTGACTTCAGAGAGAGTCGCTCGTTTCAGTGGATCTACCACTAAAATGCGAGACAAAAGGTCCTTGCAATCCGACGAGATCCACGACGGGTATTCGACATATCCACGCTTGATCTTGGCGTGCAATGCTGGCATGGACTGGTCGTCGAATGGGACCTTGCCACATACAAGCACGTATAGAACCACTCCAAAACTCCAAACATCAATTTCGGGACCAACGTAGGGATGGGCAGAAAGGAGTTCTGGTGCGGCAAAGTACAGCGAACCGCAGTATGTCTTGAGAAGCGAGTCGGGCGAAAAGGTGTTGGACAGGCCGAAATCAATAATCTTGATGTCGCCAGTGTTTGATATGAGAATGTTTTCAATTTTCAAGTCTAAAAATTAGTATCAGTTCGTGCAACAAGGGGGAGATATAACTCACCTCTGTGAACAATTGAGTTGCTGTGGCAGTATTCGAGGGCAGAAACAATCATTCGGCAAAACTTGCGTGCCAATCGTTCTTTGAGATATCCATGGTTGATGATGTAGTCCAGCATTTGACCACCAGACACGTACTCGAAAAGCATGTAGTAGTGAGATGTCTTGACGTGCATTTCGTAGAGCTTGCAAATGTACTTGTGGTTCAGGAGACGCGCAATGGCGCCCTCGCGGACAGTTCGAATGTCTTTGCTTTCATCAGACTCCTTTTTTGAATCTTGAGTAGCTTGCTGGTTGCGCCGGCCCTCTACGGTCGCCCGGGGGACCACTTTGACGGCACAAATGGCATGAGTGACTTTGTTGCGAGCAACTTTGACTTGGCCCATTGATCCAGAGCCCACAACGTCGCCAAGATCCCAGTCACCTAGAGTTCTGCGCTTTTGTCCTCGTGATGAGGGTGCTGGAGGTTTGGACACGGGTGTGGCGTGGGAAGACTGGCTTTTAGAGCGAGACATGGACTGTGCTTGAGGCGAGGCGTTGGGCATTTGCGGAGGCGCGTCCATTGTGCTTGAGTATGAAGTGCGATGGTGAGAAGACACATGCTGAGACTGCGATCGTCTGTGGCGCTGCTGCTGTCCTTGACTCATTGCCACGGTCGGCGACTGGGCCGGCTGCAGGGTACTGCCTGTGGTAGGCGGTGCGAACGGCTGTGCAGGTTGCGTACCCACTGGCTTGCGGTTCAAAACGTGCGTGTTGGCCGGACCCGCGAGCTCCTTGTGTGGCGGAGGAGCGAACAGCGGCACTTCCTGCAAGGCATTCTGCTGGCAGTATTGTTGCGTGGTAGGGGGCGTGGCGGTGGTGGCTCCCAACGCTGCTGAGGGAGTAGGGGGCTGTTGTTGTTGTTGCCCCACAGGACTAGTACCGGGGACTCCGAGCGACTCCTGCGGAATCATGGTGTTTGCGAGCGGGCTCTGCTGGACGACATTGTACTGGCCAGACTGCGGCGGATGCGACCCTCGCTGTATCATTGATGCTGCGCGCTGGTGTCGGGGGTAGTGAAATTGTTTGGGCCCAGTGTTGGACGTTGCAGCCGTGGCGGTCGTCTGAGGTTGCTGCTGCGCAGAGTCTGCAACAGGGTTAGCGCGAGGGTCCGTCGTCGCAATTCCCTCAAAATCGACTGTGACGGGCTCAATGGATATGGGCGCTCTATGAGACGGCGAGTAGTGGGCGGCGGCGGCAGTTGTCCGGGCAGTTGATCGGGATGGCGAGTGAGTCGGCGTGACATTGAGCTGGTAGTCTGCCTGCTGCGAGTGCGCAAACTGCTCGGGCGGTGCCTGCTGCATCTGCGCCGCGGTGAGCTTGTTGGAGTCGTCGAACGGAGACTGCATGGGCGGCGATGGCGTTGGCAGTCAGGGGCAAAGTGGAGTGTCGAATTGTACGGGGAATGGCACGCCCGCAGCTTTTGGTGTTGCAAAAAAAAAGGACAAACCGCTCGTTCAAATGGAAAAGTGCCAAAACCACTGAAAAAAAAAAATTAATACAACTACGAAAGGTAAATTGAATAATCGAACTAGTCAAGTACTGGGTTACTAGGCTATAATGGCTACTACGGGGCTGTTCGGGTTCATGCGGGCGCGTGGGCAGAAATTAAAATTAAACAACGTCTACTTCTATACATTCAGGTACACGAGCTTAAGCAGAAAAGAACTTGAGGGAGCCCTGGGAGATCTTGCCAGCACCGACGAGCTCAGTGAAGGCAGCGTCAAAGGCGGTCTTGACAGCGTCGGCGTCGGTGACACCACCAACCTTCTTGGCAACGTCGTCGAGTTGGACGTCGTCGAGCTTCTCGACAAGGTTCTCAACGTCGGCAAGGACGCTGTCGATCTGGGAGGCAGAGGCGTCGCCAGAGGCAAAGTAGTTGACCTCCTTGGGAGCATTACGGATGGCACGCTTGTTCTTCTTCTTTGCGTTCTTAGCAGCCTCCTTGCTCTTCTTGGAGCTCTCCTTGGCGAGCTTAGCAGCGGCCTCAGCCTCGGCCTTCTCCTTCTCAGCCTTCTCCTTGGCGGCCTTCTCGGCCTCAGCGGCGGCACGGGCACCGGCCTCACGCTCCCACTTGCGCTGTTCCTTGGCCTTCTTCTCGGCGTCCTTGAAGAGCTTGATTCTGGGGTCGAGACTGAGGGCCTCGTCAACGAGCTTACGGAGACGGGCAGTGTCCTCGGTCTTGGCCTTGGCACGGGCGGTCTTGTTCTTCTTCTCAATGTAACGCTTGTTGTCACGGTTGGAGGTGTCATCGGGGACGTCCTCGTCAAGGTACTCAAAGGATCTCCAAGAGTCAAAGTTGTACCAAGAAGAGTAAAAGTTGTCGACCTCAGCCTTGGTGGACTCCATGGTTCCAAGGGAAGGAATGGGCTGGACACGGGAGAAACGGGACTCGGCCTCAAAAACGGGTCCCCACTGCTTGATAAAGTCGGTGGTCTTCTTGGGAGGAGCCACGTTGGCGGCCTCATCGACGGAGTCGAACTGGCGGCGCTTGGTGGGGTCCATGAGGATCTCAAAGGCCTTTTGGATGCACTTGAAGAATCCGTCCTCGTCAGAGGCGCCCTGGGCAGCCTTCTTATCGGGATGGTGCTTGAGGACCTTGCGTCTGTGAGCAATTCTAATCTGGTCCTCAGTGGCCTTGTATCTGAGCTTGGTGATTCCGAGCACCTCGTAGTGGTCCTGGGACTTCCAGTCCTTGGGGTCGAGCTTCATGAGGGCAGGGTCCTCGGGCTCCTCCTCGAGCTGGTCAGCCTCGTTGACCTCCTCGACCTTCTTGACGTTCTGCTGGGCCTGGATCTTCTCGTCCTCGGACCAGGTGCGGCCACGGAGAGTGCGGCGGGCATGGGCCAAAAAACCGGGGCCAACGGGCTCAATGGTGCGCTTGACGGGGGAGCTGAAAGCGGAGACTGCGGAGAAAGACTCGGCAGCCTTCCAGTCGGAGGGAAGGGCGGGCAAAGACATGGCGATGATGGTGGTTTTGGTGGTGGAAAATTCCAGGGAGAAGAAACTTTCTGCAAAAAATTTTTTTTTTCCACGGGCCTTGAACGTGCCCTTGCCCTAATTACAAAGAAAAAGCGCCGACGCGCGGGTTCGAAACGGAGCGACGGGCTCGGGCCAAAAAAAGGGTTCCGGCGGGTTCTCCTTTTTTCTCTCCTTCCAGTTCCCGTTCCAAGGCCCGACTCGAGTTCGCTGCCAACGCCATTGAACACCCGCGAAGACCGCCCGCGCACTAGAAACAGCTCTCACAATGTCCCACGTCGACCCCTTCTTCGACCCGGCGTCCGCGTCCAAACTGCCGACGCATCCCGAGCTCACGGAGAACCAGCAGGCCCAGTACGACAAGGTGCTCGAGTTCTTGCAAAACCTCGAGACCGTGCCCACCACGGAAAAGGGCACCGAGCGTGCGCCCATTGCCGAGGACGAGAAGATGTTCCTCACCAAGGAGTGCATCCTCCGGTACCTCCGTGCCACCAAGTGGAAGGTCGACGACGCCAAAAAACGGCTCGAACTGACCTTAGGCTGGAGACGCGAGTTTGGCGTCGACCCCGACTCCAGCCTCAGCGCAGATGTCGTCTCCGTCGAGAACGAGACCGGCAAGGAGGTCATTATGGGTTTCGACAACGACTCCCGGCCGTGCCTCTACTTGAAGCCCGGCAGACAAAACACCAAGGCCTCCCACCTGCAGGTCCAGCACCTCGTCTACATGCTGGAAAGAGTTATTGACTTCATGCCCTCGGGCCAAGACCAGCTGGCGCTTCTCATTGACTTCAAGCCCACCAAGGTCAGCAAGGTGGGCGGCAAGCTCCCTTCGGTGTCTACTGGCCGCGAAGTCTTGCATATTCTCCAAACACACTACCCCGAGCGCCTGGGCAAGGCTCTGCTCACCAACATTCCCTGGTTGGCGTCGGCTTTTCTCAAACTCATTCACCCATTTATTGATCCCTTGACTAGAGAAAAGCTTGTTTTCAACGAGCCCTTCCCCAACTACGTTCCCAAGGAGCAACTCGACAAGGACTTTGGTGGCGAGGTCGACTTTGAGTACGACCACGAAAAGTACTGGCCCGTGCTCACCAAGATGGCCGCGCAAAAGCGTGAAAACTACGTTCGTAATTTCAAGGCCCTCGGCAGCAAAGTCGGTCTTTCTGAGGCCGACCTCCGCAACCCCAACTTGGACGTCGACAGTGTGATCAAGGCCCAGGAGGCCAAGGAGACTGTTGAGGAAACCAAGGAGACTGAGACGGAGGTCAAAGATACCACTGAAAGCACCAAGGAGCCCACTGAAGATGTCAAAAAGTCGGATGTAGAGAGCTCTGCCACCGAGTCTACGAGTGCCGATGCCCTCGAAGAAAAGATCTCCGACTTGAAGGTCTCTGACGAGCTTCCTGCCGAAAAGGAAGCCAAATAACTGTTTTTCCGTACATGTCTATAATTTAATTCCTTCTGCGTAGCATTAAAACGTAGCCAAATTGCAATTCTGCGCAAGCACTTGCCAACAGAGACACTCACCAGCAACACTACAGTTAGACGTCCAAGACATGCGTATATGAAACATTTTCCAAGGTCTGACTTATTCAACGGCAAGCTCAAATGTTCCAGACAATAGTCCAAGTTTACCAAGAGTAGCTGTAAGTTTTACAGTACTTTTACTTAGCTAGCATAAGAGTACCTTCAGTGCACTGTTGTTACACCGTTTCCAAACATGTTAACAACAATTGACTAGACGCTGGACGTAGGAGCAGGATTATTGCAAAAGCAGACAATGGACCCTTTGCACAAAACAGCTGACTTCATGATCTACTGAAAACGAGGCTCCCGTAAGGAAGTAACCGTAACTGAAGCGAGTGTACCAGTTCCACCTCGACCAATTGCTGTTCAACACTTCGCGCCGACAGGACAACGCCAATAGCTAGGTGTCAGGCAAGCTTCTTGAACTCAAATCACAAGAACACAACTCATAACCTTCTGTAAATTCTACGCGTTTGCAGCTAATTCTGGATTGTAATACTTTGTGGATCACAAACTGAAAACTTCTTGGGAATTGGGCCAATCATCACCACTTCCACCAACAATGAACCGTTTGATCCTGCGCACCACCAGAGCGGCACTCAAGCCGTCCCGTGTCCGGTCTATTACCTCCGCGGCCGTTTGCAAGGCTCCTTTGGCACTGTCACCCCAGCAGCTCTCTGCGTGGGAGACCGAGTACACCTCCGACCCGACCACCGCGCTTGCCGCGACAGTTCTCGCTAACCACGGGCCCACGACCTCGCTCATCAACCGCGAAAAGTACATTGCCTCTGCTGTCAATGTCTTCTCGCACACTGTCGAGCCCAAGGGCGCGCCCGTCGTCAACCAGCACCAGTCTGGCCGCTGCTGGCTTTACGCCGCCACCAACGTCATGCGCATCCCCGTCATGCGCCGACTCAACTTGGAGGAGCTCGAGCTGAGCCCTAGTTACCTCTTCTTTTATGACAAGCTCGAGAAAGCCAACTACTTTTTGGACCAGATCGAGCAGACAGCGGGCGAGCAAGTCGAGGGCCGGCTCATCCAGCACCTGCTCACAGACCCGGTCTGCGACGGCGGCCAGTACGACATGTTCCGCAACATTGTCGAAAAGTACGGCCTCGTGCCAAACCACGTCTTTCCAGACTCGTTTAACACCAAGGCCAGTAACCATGTTAATGAGATGATTACAACGCTGCTGAGACAGTACGCACAGGAGATTAGAGCCGCGCTCAAGGCCAACGAGGACGTGGCCGCGCTCAAGGAGAAACAGATCAAGTCCATCCACCGGCTCCTTGTTCTTTCCCTTGGCGCTCCTCCCGGCCCCAACGATCCCATTACCTGGGAGTACGTTGACAAGGACAAGAAGTACCACTCGCTCGAGACCACGCCGCTCAAGTTCTACCACGAGGTGATCCAGGACCGCGCCTCGTCGAGCGTCAGTTTGCTTAACGACCCGCGCAACCCCTACGGCGAGATCCTTGAGGTGTCGCGTCTCGGCAACGTCATTGGCTCGCCCCAGGTGCGCTACCTTAACGTCGACATTGACACTCTCGCCGCGACCGCCGTCAACCTCATCAAGGACAACCGCGCCGTGTTTTTTGGCACCCACACCCCTTTGTACCACGAGCGCAAGTCCGGAATTATTGACACCAAGCTGTGGGACCACCACCTCGTCGGGTTCGAGCCGTCGCAGAGCAAGGCCGACCGCCTGCGGTACCACCAGTCGCTCATGACGCACGCCATGACGTTCACGGGCGTCCACCTTGACCCCAAGACGCACGAGCCCGTGCGCTGGCGCGTCGAGAACTCGTGGGGCAAGGACGTTGGCAAGGACGGGTACTTTGTCATGACCCACGACTACTTCAAGGAGTACGTCTACCAGGTCGTCGCCAAGGAAGAGGACCTCGACGCCGGGCTCAGAAGCGTCTGGACCAAGGGCGACGTTGGTGTCACCCTTGACCCCTGGGACCCTTGTGGATCTCTTGCAAACTAGAATTACTAGACTGTATATACTGTAAATGACATTGTTTAGAGTCTCAAGACTGTTTATATGCGCACGGCTGAATATTTTTTACAAAACTTTGAATTCATTGCAAATCGCACGCTCCACACACCAAACCAATGTCGGCGTACACCAAAGCCCATCTCGACTGGCTCAAGGACCCGGCCAAGTCGTTCTTGAGCCCGCTTGCCGTGATCTCGCACGTTGATCTTGACGCCTTTTACGCGCAGTGCCAGCAGGTGCGGCTGGGCCTTACCAAGCACGACCCCGTCGTTTGCCGCCAGTGGAACGGCCTCATTGCCATCAGCTACGCGGCGCGCCGGTACGGTATCGGCCGCCATGAGACGGCCATGTCGGCGCGCGAAAAGTGTAAAGACATTATATTTGCGCATGTGGCGACGTTCAAAAAGGGCGAGACGGAGTGGAAGTACCACGACAACCCGCGCAAGGAGACGGACAAGGTGTCGCTGGACCCGTTCCGCCGAGAGAGCAGAAAGATCTTTGAAGTGTTTAAAGAGTTTTGCAGCGTTTTGGAAAAGGCCAGTATTGACGAGACTTATTTCGACTTGGGCGGCGTCGTGCACGCGAAAATCATGGAGTACTTTCCAGCGCTCGCAGAGTTGCAATCCGGCGACGCTCTGCCGGACCCGCCCAAATTGAGGGACCTGCCCGAAGGCTTGCAGTGGTTTGGCGCGGTATTTGGGGCGGCCGACAATGCACAGCTGGGCAAGAGCGTGGGCACGGCGCTCTACGACTTTGACAACACGTTCCAGGAGACGCTTGAAAGCAACGACCCCGAGTTGGAGATTCGGGATTGGGACGACGTGTGCTTGATGATTGCATCGGCACATATCCGCACGATCCGCGCCGCGGTGCTCGATCGCCTCGATTATACGTGCTCGGCGGGGATTGCGCGCAACAAAATCTTGGCCAAACTCGCAAGCAGCCGGTACAAGCCCGCGCGGCAAACGGCGGTACGCGCGCACATGGTGCCCCAGTTTCTGGACGGGTTTGAGTTTACGGACGTGGGCGGTCTCGGTGGCAAGATGGGCGAGGAGATTAAACAGCAGCTGGAGGTGCCAGAGAAGGGGTCGATTGCTTACCTGCGCAACATGCCCAAGGACCAGATGTTGAAAAAGGTTAGCCCCGGGGTAGCGGCACGGTTGATTAAAATCATTCACGGCGAGGAGGCGGCGGCAGTCAACACGCGAACCGACATTAAAAGCATGATGGCGACGAAAAATTTCACAGACTCTCCGCTGGCGACTCTGCAGGACGCGCAGGCGTGGCTCAAGGTGTACGCTGCGGAGCTGCACGGGCGCATCATGGAGCTCTCCGAGTCCAAGACGCACATTACCCTGTACCCCAAGACGGTGACGCTGACGTTCAAGGGCAAGCACCACGCGTCGCACAACAAGCAGGCGCCGTTCCCGGCGCAGGTCAAGCCGGACAAGCTGTGCGACACGCTGTACGAGCTGGGCTACGCGACGCTAAAGCAGATCAATGGGGCGTTCCCTTGCTCGCTGCTGGCGCTGGGGGCGTCGAACTTTCAGGATAACTCGGTGCTGAAAACGAATAGCACGCTGTCGTCTTTTTTCACAGTAAAGCCAAAGGAGGCCAAGGAGATTAAGCAGGATGCCAAGCCGGTCAACACTGATAATCTAGACGAGCCGGAGGATCTGTATAACTACGAAGATGAGGACGACGACAGCGGTCTCTTTGTGGGTTCCAACAGCAGTGCCTCCACCACCACTTCCAAGCCCCTCACGCTCACCTGCGAGACCTGCCACGAACCCATCCCGCTCGCCAACCTCCCCGAACACCGAGACTTTCATTTCGCCCAGGAACTGCACCGCGCCGAACGCCAGCTCAAACCGGCCGCAGCGCCCACCGTCACAGCGGGCACCGAGCCCTTCAAACGGCAGACGCTCAAACTGACGAAAGCGCCGCCAAAAACGGTGAAACGCATGTCGGGAACGATGGTGGCGGCGGGCGGTCGGGGCAAGAAGCAAAAGATTGACAAGAACCAGACGTTCCTGACGTTTGGCAAAAAGCCTTGAGGTTCTGAGAGTGATATGCTAGACTGTTTATTTATTGAATACACTTGCGTTTTGAATCGGCCGTCATGGCCTTTGATTGTGGTTGATTCCTTCAATCTTGGAACTTGGGACTTGAGTCTTACTACTTGCACCTTAGGACTTGCGACTTGTCTTGAATTGAGTTCTATCCAACCTTCTGTCTGGTCTTGGTTCTTGCACTGGGTTGCTACGCCTTGCCAGTGCACTTGCCAGTGCACTTGCCAGTGCCACGCAGCCACCGCCGCTGTGGCTGCGACTGTGGCTGTGGCTAGTAAATAGTTCATGGGATTTCAGCAGTCAATTGAGTTACATTTGTTATTCATATACTTCGTGTGCTTGAGTTTGGGTTGGTTCTTGTGTTCATGTATTCGTGTGCTTCATGCCATTGTGTTATAATTGCTGTTTGTGAGTTGACAGTGCTGGTTGCTGTTTGGCAGGGCTGTTACTTGGAGCAGCCGGTGCACTTGCACGAGTCGCCGCACTGGCAGTTGCTGCCGCAGGAGCACGAGGTGGAGGAAGACTTGTCGCAGGCGCAGGGCATTTTGTTAGTGGTTCTTGATCTTGAGTGCTGTTGTTGGTTGTTGGTTGTTGGTTGTTGTTGTTTGGAAGAAGCAAACTGGCCTTGGACCTGGGATTTTTAAATGCAAAAGTCACATGGCATGTCACATGACTTATCACATGATAGGTCATGTGACTTATTTTCTTATGTTTGCTAATTTGATGTCGCATGCTTTTACTAATCAACACTCACTAGCTTACATAATAAATACCTTTTTCCGCGTACCCGGGCTTGGCACGAAACTTGGCTTTTTTTTTTCTTTTTTTCTTTTTTCGCGCAAAACCCGAAAACTCGCTCAAATCCATTTTCTCCTTCTCCATGAAGTTCATGAACGCTACTTCTTCTTCACCGCCAAACAAACGCCAAAGCCTACGCCCACGCCCATGACTCGCCTGCTCCGGTCGTTGTGGCACGCGTGGCTGCTCGTCTGCCTGGGCTGGCTCGCCGTCTGCCCGCTGTCCGTCGCCGTCGCCTACTCCTCCACCGCGTCCACCCTTTCCACATACTACTCCACGGCCACGGCCACGGCCACTCCAACAGCCTCCTTCGCGCACTCGGTCCACTACAAGGCCAACTACAACTGGCGCGAGCCCTCGTCGCTCTCCACCGCCACCTACTGCATGCCCGTCCCCGTCCGCTCGGGCCTCTTCATCTACACCACAAGCAGCACCCGCTTCCACATCACACTCGCCACGCCGCCGCCAATAAACACCGCAAGTCCCTCTAACTCCAACACGACAACCATCTACGCGCGCGCAGCTACCTTTGTGCCCCTCTGCCCCGACGGCCAAACCATCATTGTCAACGGCAAGCGCAACCTCGTCCGCACCAACCTCGTCGAGTACTCCCTCGGCTACAGCGTCTCCACCGCAGACTCGCCCTTCTACAACAGCGTCATCCCCACCTGTGTCGTCCTTGCCGCCACGCTCGCTCTTCACTCCGTTACCCTGCTCGTCATGCTCTCCCAGTTCCACAAGCGGCCCAAGTACCAGCTGCTCACCGTCTGCATCACCGCTGCCTCTATTGTCGTCATTTTTGTGCGCGTCTCTGCATTTTTGCAAAACCAGGCCCGCCACGGCTACTACGACGGCAACGAGCTCAGCGACTATTTGGAAACAGACAGCGCAATTTGCCTTCTCCAGCCCATTAACGGCTTCTTTCTCACCATGGCCCAGATCCAGGTCCTCTTGCCCATCTTTGTCCGCCGCAAAGAACGGGCTGTAGTCTTTTGGATTGGCCTCGTTCTTTCTCTCACCCGCTTTGCCCTGTCAGTTGTTTCTGCCGTCTACGGCAAGTTTCAAAACGACGGTTCCGAACTCGGCGAGAGCAAGGACGCCGTCACCGTTGTGGCGTACCTTTTCCAAATCGCCATGTCCATCATGTACGCTGCTTGCCTCGTCTACTTTGGCATTGTCAACTACACCATTGCCTATCGGCCCGAAGTTCTTTTGCTAGCTTGCATTTCGCACCTTGCCGCCGTGGCCCCCGTTGTCCTTTTCCTGCTCGACATTCTCGAGTCTTACATTGACGCCTGGTCCGATTTTGCCGACATCTCGGCGCTCATGGCCTCGAGCATCGTCGCTTGGGAATGGATTGACCGTGTGACCGCCATGGAGCGCTCCATCCAGGCCCGCAGCGTTCTCGGCCGGCCCTACTACGACGAGAATGAAAAGCCAGCATTCCAGCGCCACAGCAGAGAGTCCCCCACGCTCGTCGCCACGCCCACAGACTCGTCCAGCACTGACCAGCCACAACCGGCAAAACCACCGCCACAACTACAATCACCACACAAACCGGCCTGGCAGACGGCGTGGGAATGGATCAAACACCCAGTCCAGCGACCCGACACGTCCTCGAGCGCGCACACCATGTACGTCTCGGTCACGCCGCGGCCTAGCCAGTCTGGCCCCCCTGCACGCCCGCCCACCGCGGACAAGCCGCCGCTCCCCGTCTTTTACCACGGACTCAAGCCGTAGCAAAGCCATGTAATATTTATTAACGACCGTAACGACCTCTAATAATCCATTCATGATCATGATTTATCTCGAAGTTGTGTGATGGGATATCCAAGGCCAAAGTAGAATTGGGACTTTTTCAAAACCTTCCAACTTTTTTTTTTTTTTTTTTTCACTGCGGCCTTGGAGTATCACCACCAACAATAATGACCTTTTACAGCACACAAGATGATATAAACGTGAGTAAGGCGTGGTTTTGTCTGGTATGGACTATATGCTAACTGCGTAGGCGGCTATTAACGAGTCGACGAAACGTACGCGCGCGCTCTTTCCAGACTTTGGCGCGCTCTCGACATTTACAGACAACACAACCGACAAGGACAACAGCACGACGGCGGACGGCAGCTACAAGGCTCGCAAGCTGCGCGTGCTGCAAAAAGTGCAAGGCGAGTACGCCGTGTGCCGCGAGCTGCCTCCGCACATCCAGCGCAAGATGGACGCGGCAGCGGCCAAGGCTGGCAGCGGCAGAGGAATGGTCAGAAAGGCGCTGACGGCGAGTAATGCGAGCGAAGGAGACAGGACGACGCGTAAGATGATTGAAGGCGTGGCAGCACAGCCCGAGACCAGCAGCAGTGCGCTTGCGATCCGCCAGAAACCCACCACGTCGACGCCTGGCACCGGTCCCGGCGCCTCGGCCTCGACCAGCCTCATCAACCGCGACCTGTACGTCCAGGAGCAGCCCGAGTGGCACGCGCCGTGGAAACTTATGCGCGTCATCTCGGGCCACCAAGGCTGGGTCCGCAGCGTCTGCTTCGACCCCGCCAACCAGTGGTTCGCCACCGGTTCCAGCGACCGCACCATCAAGATCTGGGATCTAGCATCCGGTACCCTCAAGCTCTCGCTCACGGGCCACATCATGGCCATCCGCGGCCTTGCAGTCTCTGACCGCCACCCTTACCTTTTCAGTGCCGGTGAGGACAAGATGGTGAAATGCTGGGACTTGGAAATGAACAAGGTCGTGCGCCACTACCATGGCCACCTCTCTGGCGTCTACTCTGTCGACCTGCACCCGACGCTTGATCTCGTTGTTACCGCGGGTAATGACGCCGTTGCCCGTGTCTGGGACATGCGCACCCGTGAGCCCGTCCACGTCCTGCAGGGCCACAAGGCCGCCATCAGCCAGGTCCGCTGCCAGGAGGCAGACCCCCAGGTCATCACCGCGTCCATGGACTCCACCGTGCGCCTGTGGGACCTGGCTGCGGGCAAAACACAGACAGTGCTCACCCACCACAAGAAGGCCGTCCGCGGCCTCGCTTTGCACCCGACAGAGTTTACCTTTGCCTCGGCAAGCCCCGACAACATCAAGCAGTGGAAGTGCCCCGAGGGCGCGTTTATCCACAACTTCCACCCGCCGCAGCCCAGCATCATCAACACCCTCGCCGCCAACCGCGACGGCGTCATGTTTGCCGGTGGCGACAACGGCTCCATGGGCTTCTACGACTGGAAAACCGGCCACAAGTTCCAGGAAATGTCCACCATCGCGGGGCCGGGCTCTCTCGAGGCAGAGAACGGCATATTTGCCAGCGCGTTCGACAAGACCGGATTAAGACTCGTGACGTGCGAGGCCGACAAGAGCATCAAGGTGTGGCGCGAGGACCCCGACGCCACCCGCGACTCGCACCCGGGCATCCCATGGGCCCCGCGCCTTGGCAAGCGCACCTACTAACAGCCATGTATTATATTCGTGTACACTATGTATTTGAATGCCATATTTATTCTTCTCTTCGTGCTGCCTCGCGTAAGCGTCCCCGTTTCGGCAACTGGGAATTTTACTGGGCGGCTGCAGCGAACAAAGTTTTTCAAATTTAAGAATATAAAGAAACCTGTCCTCCTTCTTTGTTGCCTCCAAGAACTCTCCACCAATTCCATCTACCATGTTCAGTCAGTACTCTGCGAACGCTGCTGCCGACCGCAAGCCCGCACGTGTGGCCCAGCTCCAGGAAGAGGGAGGCGGGTCCGCTGGTTCTGTCGACCCCCAGGACGCATCGCCGCCAGTGGGCTACTATGGCTCCGCGTCCTCCACGCACCTCAACAACAGCGTCGGCTCGCGCCACGGCTCCTACAGCATTCTTAACCCGGAGAACTCGTTTGTCATCCCGTCCCAGCTCCACCGCGAGTCCAGCTCGCACTTTTACCAGCGCCTGCACCAGGGGTCCATGATCTCGGTCTCGCCCAGCCCGCAGGAGACCCTGTCGCGTGTCGAGAATTTACAGGAAATGCGCCCGTTCCGCCTCATTGGCGTCTCTATCCCGCCTTGCAACTGGGCACTGTTCCGGCGCAGCGAGGAGTGGGTCTCGAGCTTGCGCAACAAGGGCCTACAGCAGTACTACGCCCGCCAGCAGGCCCTCATTGAGCGCTACGCCGAAATCGACCGCATGCTCGACAGCGGATTCCAGTTCCACATGCTGCGCGAGTACGGCAACGATATTGGCGAGGACAATGTCTCGGTGCCGGGAAGCGCAAAACGCCAAGGTGCCCCGGCAAACATTGACGGCAACACTCCGTTGCTGGGTGCCGGCGTCTCCAAGGAGGCCCAGTCGGCGCTCGTCATGTTTGCCATTTACGTCAATATGGCAGTCAATGTCATTTTACTGTGCGGCAAGATTATCGTCACGCTGCTGACCAACTCGCTCTCCGTCATGGCATCGCTCATTGACTCAGTGCTCGATTTCATGTCGACCGCCATTATCTGGTTCAGCACGCGCCTCGTCAGTGTCCACGACTGGCGCACAAAACACCTCTACCCCGTGGGCCGCAGCCGGCTTGAGCCCATTGGCGTGCTTGTCTTTAGCGTGCTCATCATTGTCGCCTTTTTGCAGGTGCTCAACGAGGCCCTACGCCGTTTGATCTGGGGCGAGCACGTCGCCGTCGTCATTAGCTGGGCACCCATTGCCATCATGGCCACCACAGTCGTCGTCAAGGTGTTTTGCTGGCTGTGGTGCCGCAACATTGAGTCTTCGGCCGTCGAGGCCCTTGCTCAGGACGCCATGACCGACATTGTCTTCAACACCTTTTCCATCATTGTGCCCCTCATTGGCCACCAGCTCAACGTCTGGTGGCTTGACCCCTTTGGCGCCTTGTTTCTTTCTTGTTACATTATCTACTCTTGGGGCGAGACCGCCCTTGAGCACATTGACAACCTCACGGGCGCCACGGCTTCGCTCGAGGACCGCCAGGTGCTCTTGTACCTCTGCTCGCGCTTTGCAGAGAGCATTCTCCAGATCACGGCCCTCAATGCCTACCACACTGGAGACCGTCTCACCGTCGAGGTCGACATTGTGCTCGACGCCAAGTCCAGCCTGCGCGACTCGCACGACATTGGCGAGGCCCTACAGTATGCCCTCGAGACTTTGCCGTTTGTCGAGCGTGCGTTTGTCCACCTCGACTACCGCACGGGCAACTTTGCCGGCCACCTCAGCTGAGACATCAAAAGACTTTTATTACTAGCTATATATATAATCTCTCCTATTTATTTGGCGTTGCTTGCCAAAAGACTCTAATTCCTGCTGCTGAGCAGTTGAAATATATTTATTCTCCCACTCAAAAAAAAAAAAAACCTTTTTCACCCCTCCATCCATTACAAACAACCATCATGGGCAGCGACGACCAGCACCACGCCGACCTGGCCAACTTCTCGTCGGTCGAGACCAAGGCCGCCATGTACGACTCGATCCTCCTGTCCTGCGAGGGTCTCTTCCACGGTCAGCGCAACTGGGTCTGCAACCTTGCCAACGCCGCCGCGCTGCTCTGGCACGGGTACAAGTCGCGCGAGGGTACGCCGCAGGCCAGCGTCAACTGGGCCGGCTTCTACGTCCAGAACCCGCAGGCACCGCAAAAGGGAACTGAGTTGATTCTCGGCCCGTTTCAGGGAAAAGTTGCGTGCCAGACCATCAGCGTCGGCAAGGGCGTGTGCGGGACCGCGGCCAGCGAGATCAAGACCCAGGTCGTCCGGGACGTGGAGCAGTTCCCCGGCCACATTGCGTGCGACGGCGAGACTAAGAGCGAGATTGTCGTGCCTATAGTCGACCCTGCCACGGGCCAAGTCGTGGGCGTTATTGACATTGACTGCGAGGAGCTCGCCGGGTTTGACGACGAGGACAAGGAGTACCTAGAGAAGCTTGCCGCGCTGCTCGCCAGCTCGTGCGACTGGGCGCTCTAAGACATGGGAAGAATGATATTAAACGAAATAAAGACTATGGAATAAATGACAGAAGGTGTTACCGCACCCAGACGTAGAAAAAGACGAGACAAATGAACCCAAACAGGGCGAGCCACGCGCGCCAGCCCACGCCCGACCGCTCGGCCATGCGCACCATGCGCGTGAACGTGCCGCGCAGCTTGACCCTTGCGCCTTCAAAGCTCTCCTCCATGCCCTCTAGCAGCCGGTTCGAGTCCCGCACCTCCTCGCCAATCTTGGTCGTAATGTCCTTGAGCAGCTTGACCTTGGCGCTCAGGCCCTCAATCTGCGCGTCGTTTTGCGACTCGAGCTGGTCCATCACCGAGTCCGCGTACCCGCCCCGTCGGTCCGGCGTCGCGCTCCGGTACGGCGTGCCCAGCCCGCTCCCCGACGTTGACGGTGCCGGCGAGTACCCTGCGGCGGCGGACCCGCTGGGGCTGTATGGTGCCGCGCTGCCAAACAGCTGTGTGCGGTTCGACGCCTCCCGCTGGTGGATCTGGCCCGCTGTGTATCTGCAAAAGGTTAGTATCTGTTTGAGACTCGGTTTCCACGCGCTACATACCGTCCAGACATGGTTTTGTTGCTGCGTCGGTGGTGTTGGAGGAGGAGGAGAATCGCAGAGGAGCATTTTTTATGCGCTGGCGTTCACTGGCGGGTTCAGCCGTGTGTATGTGGTCACGTGGACATATTACTGAAAAGCTCCCGCCAAATCCTGAAACAGAACCAGCCAACGACCATGGCATCAACGACAACGACGACACCAGCGGTCAAGGTCACGGAGGGCAGCCGTGACGACTTCTTAGCTCCTTATAAGCTTTCTACTTTAACAGAGTCGTCCAGCACTCTTGATGTGAGCGTGATTGGGTTTGACGACAAGATCACTGTCCTTGTCTACACGGCGGCCCAGCTCAACCAGTTCTTTTACGTACCCTTGCTAGCCGCCCCCGTGCCCAGCTACATGATTGGCAGTGAAGACTCGCTTGCGGCCGGCCCTGGAACCTACGACGACGACGGCAACTTCATTGAAGACGGCCACGACGACGCCGACTTTTTGCCCCTGCCGCACCTCACGCCCATGCCGCTTTTGGGTGCTAATACTAGCAGCGAGGCAAGTAGTATGGGCTCGATCTACGCGGCACAGATTGCGTCGCTGATTGCGCGCCAGGCGCCCGAGGACCGCCGCACCGTCGTCGTTGGGCTGGGCCCCGCCATAGGCCCCGCGCCCGGCCAGGACCTCGCGCTCGCCCACCGCCGCCAGTTCCTCGAGATCATGAAGCTCGTCGAGGCCGCCCGCGTGTGGTAAATAAAGTAAACTTGTATATAAATAAAATGAGATTATGTTATTTAGAACGACTCATCGCCCTGGGTGATGGCGGCGGTCTCGAGGACCTCGAGGCTGCCCTTGCCGCGGGACTGTGTCCGCACCTCCTCGTCCAGCTTGCGAAACGTGCCAGGGTCAATGTACCCCACAAGCTCCCAGCTGCTGCCCGTCCAGTCCTCGTCCTCCTTCTCCGTGAAGAGCGATTTGATCTGCTCGCTGTACTTTTTAATGGCGGCCTGTTTCTCGTCGGCGACAGAGACCTTGACCTTCATGCGCGCGCGCACAATGGGGATCACCTGCTGCGCAACCAGCAGCCGGATCACTTCCAGCGCCTGCGACTTGGCCGGCTTGTTGTTGACAAAGTTGTAGCCAGTCTCTGCCACGGCTTTTTCGATAATCGTGACTGGGTATGGCCGTTTCGACGTCGGGTGCACGCACTTGCTGGCCACGAGTCCCAGCGTCTCTGCTTTCAGCTGTGAAGCCTGTGCAGCGCGTTCCTTGCCGCCCACTTGCAGCTCGCCTTTTTGCAGAATCTCGCCAATGATCTTGTCCGTGTCAACGTGCCCAAACGCAGCCTTGAGGTCTTCCTGTGGGACTACCTGACCCTTGGACACGTTGTAAAACACCTGCGGGATCTGCAGCACCTCGTCCAAGTCTTTTTCGCTAAAACCAGGTCAGCCATTGTCTCTTGAAACGGTCTAAAAGCTCACTTACATTCCCTTGCGCCAGTCCTGCACCTTGTTCTGGTAGCACGCAATCTCAAACCGTTTCTTGCCTGTGCCCTGTTAGTCCAAAGCCACAACAGCACTCAGATTCAACCTACCCTTGCGCATGCGCACGAGCGACACGTTCGTCAGCTTGATGTTGCCCGAAGGCTGGTTAATCGGCATATTTGGTTCCTCGTTAGTCGTTGGTAATGGGCCTGCCTGGGGCAAAAACTTGGGACGGACCCGAATTTTTCGCCTGGGTCGTGGGCAAGGGTTCAGCCGTGCCAGGTGCGTTACAAGTGCAAGCGCGACCAAACGAGAAGGTTAAACGAGCAAGAGTGGTAACACCTAGCTTTGCAGGCGAGAAGGAAAAAAATGTACTCCAATTAGCAGCTAGTTGAGCGTGCTGTTCTTTTGGACAGTTTGTTGTTGCGTGCTTAACCTTAGTTGGCCCATCAGTGATACCAACCTACATTCATATCAACATCAACACATGAAAAAACAACTCCTTCAGAACGGCTAAGCATTTTCTAACATTTGATTTTATTGCTAGTGTTGCGTACTACATTTCTTTTCAACTTTGCTGACTGTTTTAGTGTTTTGTGGTTGTGGTCTTTATGAATGGTAAATGGCAAACATATAGACTCGGTTAAAGAATAAGGTTGCCGATTACTTTGAAAATTTTTCAATATGGATACAATTCAATTTAAACATGTGCAGGTTTATCGATAAACTGGATTGTATTGAGATATACTTTTAGGGTCGCGCGTGGATCGCAATGCTGTCTCATCCATGGCCATCAAGGTTTTCGATACCAAATCAGATTATATGCCACCTCTTTATAGCCACTTGAATTGTGATTTTTTGCCAGATTGAGAAGTTGAAAAAAGTATTATTATAAATTAAAAGTTATATCAAAAAATGTTGTTTTACAAAAAAGGGGTTTTTGGCTTGTTTTTAATACCAAAGAAAAAAAGAAGAGTTTTTCAAACAGAAAGGTTTGTCAAAAATGCAGGAGAGATTAAAAGTACTTGTTAAAGTGCTTAGAGGAGGAGGGCACCGGCGGCGGCAACGACACCAGCGGCAACGAGGCCAGTCTTCATGGTGCCAGCAGCACCGTTGACCTGGGGAATAACACCGGTGGTGCAGTTGGCAGTCTCAGTGACGACAGCGACACCAGAAGACTTGGCAGGAGCGGCACCAGTGGGCTTGGCCGAGGAGGCAGGGGCAGCACCAGAGGACTTGGCGGGGGCGCTGGAGGCGGCGGCAGAAGAGCCAGCAGCAGAAGAAGCGGCAGCAGAAGAAGCGGCACCAGAAGAGGGAGCAGCAGAAGAAGCGTCACCAGCATCGCCAAGGAGGGAGGAGTAGAGACCCTCAATGGTCTGAATGGCACCGTTGACAGCAGCGGCAACGTTGGCGTCGTTGGCAGACAAGGAAGAGATGGGAGGGAGAACCAAGTTGAGGACGGGGCCCAAGTTGGAGGAGATGGAGGCAATGGCGGCGGTGGGGTCGACGTCAGAGGCGTGGGAGTGGGCAAAGGCCACAATGGAGGAGTAGTCGGGGGAGGCCTCAAAAGCAGCCAGAGACTGGGAGGCGGCGGAGACGAGGGAGATGACACCGGCGGAGTCAATGCCGCCAAGGACAAGGGAGGCACCCTGGGAGGCAAGGTTGTCAACGTCGGTGTTGGCCTTGAGGACAGAGATGATCTCAGCGACCTCGGACTGGGCCTGGGCCTCGGGGACGCCAGAGGCACGGCCGGCAACGAGACCGGCAGAGACCTGGTTGAGGATGGAGGAGACGATTCCGTCGACCTGGGCGTTGGCACCGACGGCAGCGACGGCAGAGGCAGCGACAATCTTCTTGGAGACCATTGTGAATTATAAAGAGGGAGTTAGGTTTAAAAGAGTGGAGTGGTTTGTTTGCTAAACGAGCGACTGGGTTGTTGATGACAAGAAAACCAGGAAGGAGGGCTGGAGGGCTGTTTATATACTTTTGAGATGGCGATGAGTCTGGTGAGGGACTCGCGGTTTTCACGGGCGTTGAAACTTGGAAAACTTGGAAAACTTGGAAAACTTGGAAAACTTGGCTTTGCGTGCCAATTCTGCGATCGCCCGGACCCCGCAAACTCCTTCAAACAAATTAAAACACAAAATAAAAACAAATTAATAAAAGCAGCGAATTTCACATGGAAAGCAGCCAAAAAGCACCACCTGAAGGCCCTTTTCCGTTGCTTTGCAGTCCCTTTGCAGTCCCTTTTCTCGCGTCTTCACGTGAAATCGCCCGAAACGGCCGCTTGGATTACAAAAGCGGCGCCAGAAGAGGGGCAAATTAACAGCGCTTTTTGGCCAATCAGCGCGCGCGGCTCTCAATTAATTCCGGCGGCGGCGAAAACCAGCAAACTCTGAGACTCGCCTGCATTGGAATGCGCACGTGACCCAGCCGGAAAAGCAGAAAAATCACATGAACGCAAGGCCAAAGCGGCGATTTAGCCAGCATCAATTCTAAACGGTGCTCGTAGACGTGTAGCATGTGCAAGTTTGGCGAGTCCAGCAAGAATGCGCCCGGTGGAGCAGATCCCGATGTTTCAAGTCTAGTTACGTACTTACTACTTACAGCTTACTGTCTGGTCTACTAGGCAGTCTCTCCTGACTGCACCCGCGCTCACGCAGCCACGCCTGCAAGCCAGCCGGACCGTTGCTGCCGTACGCGTACTCCTGCGGCCGTGCTGCACCGGCCCCCTCGAGCGCCTGCAGCAGCGGCGTGAACAGCCGCCACGACACCTCCAGCTCGTCCGCCCGCACAAAGTTCGCATGGTCGCCCCGCAAACAGTCCAGCAGCAGCGACTCGTACGCCTCGGGAATGTGCGCGTCCTTGAACTGTGAAGCGTACGGCAAGACTAGCTCGGCAGTGGTAGAGTCGGTCGCCAAACCAGGTGTCTTGGTCGCCACTTGCAAGCTAATGGACTCGCGTGGCTGTACGCGCAGCACAAGGTCGTTGCTGCTGCTGCTGCTGCTCCCCTTCTTGAACCGCACGCGAATCTCGACTAGTGCCTCGTCAAGGGCCTTGCCCGCGCTTAGAATAAATGGCACACCGGCCCACCGTTTGTTGGCAATGCGCAGGTGCAATGCCGCAAACGTTGCCGCGCGGGAACCCTGGGGCACAGTCTTGTCGTCAAGGTACCCTGGTTTGCTGCCATCCTTTGATGCGCCGTACTGGCCCACGAGCGCGTCCTGCACGCGGATCGGCTCGATACGCTCGAGCAGCGCGACTTTGGCGTCGCGCACGTGCTCTGCACTAAACGTTGCCGGCGGCTCCATGGCCACGAGCGACAAGACCTGCAGCAAATGGTTTTGCAAAACGTCACGAATAATGCCAATCGAGTCAAAGTACCCGCCACGCCCGTCAGTGCCAAACGGTTCTTTAAACGTGATTTGCACGCTGGCAATAGCGTCCTTATTCCACAAACGGTCAAACACGGCGGCGTTGCCAAACCGGAACGGCAAAATGTTCTTGACCATTTCCTTGCCAAGGTAGTGGTCGATACGGTAAAGCTCGTGCTCGTGCCAGACAGGTGCCAATTCACGCTGCAGCGCCTGCGACGACTCGAGGTCGTGGCCAAACGGCTTTTCAATCACCACGCGCGCGGTGCCCTGCTCGCCCGGGTAGACGTTGCGACGAAGGTGCGTCGACACTTGGCCAAACACCGCCGGCGGCAGCGCCAAATAGAAAAGCCGGTCCCTGCGTTTGACTTGCATTTCGTCTTCTAGCCCAGCAACATGGGTTGCTAGCTCAATATAACCCGCGTCCTTGTCGTAATTGCCCGACACGTACGAACAGAGCTGCAAGAACTCGTTTGCCGCACGGCGGTCGCTCTCTTTGCGCAGTTTAAAAAACCCAGACACCCGGTCTTTATACTCGGCATCGCTCATTTTGGTGCGCGCGTAGCCCACAATCCGTATCGCTGGCGGCAGCATGCCGTCCTTAAACAGCGCAAATAGCGCGGGATACTATAGGGTTAGACTTGTCAATTATCAATCAGCGTAGTACTTACGGTCTTCTTTTTGGCAAGGTCGCCGGACGCTCCAAGAACGACGACAACAACGCTGTCCTTGATGGCCTCCTCTGTCATGGCGTTCTTTGGTCCTTTGGTCCTTTGGTGGTTGTGTTTGGTGAAGAAGAAAAAAGCTGTCAAAAATCTTTTGGCGGGGTCGGCGACTCGGCTCGTCGCACGGCTGAACCAGGGCTAGGGCTGAGTTCCGGGCACCGAGCACCGAGCACCGGCAGAGCACCGGGGAGCAAGTGCGTAGGCTCTGAAATAGAGCGCCGGAGCAATAGCCTAGACGTCATTCAATGCGGGTTGTATCAGAAAAGCGCGGTGTCTGGGGCGGGTTCAATGCGGTGTCTGGGCCGAAACTCTGGGCCAAAACCTGGGCCAAACCGCATCCGACGCCTTGACTCGAGCACTGACACCTTGGACTGGACACCTTGGACTTTGTTTAGCTGGCTATTTAACTGGCTTTGCGTCTTCTCATTGTTGTTTTCGACGTTCTCGACGATTTCATCGCAGTGTTCTAGTTTCCAGTCTTGTGTTTTTTTTTTTCTGTCTGCGCCGTTGAACTGTCAAACGGCACGCGCCGCACCATCTCGACCTTTTCCCGTTCGAATCCTCCACAACTCCAACATCCACCACCCAGTCCAGCCCTTGCCTAGTCCAGTCCTGATCCTGCCCATGCGATCCCTTTACGCCCAGCCGGCGCCGCTCGCCATATCGCGGCTCTCCAATGGCCTGCACTTCTCGTCGAGGGACGACCCCCGGCCCGCCTCGCCGTGCCCGACCACAGACCACCACCATCACCACCTCGCAAACAACAACAAACACCCACAGCCCGTTATTGACTCGTCCACCCTCGCCTTCTTCACGCACCTCATTGAACAGACGTCGGCGGCGTCCCCGGCAAGAAACCCGCCAGCTAGTAACGACGACCACCAAATACCGGCAGAGCTCGCGCCATCTAGCATATCAGACACGGCATCGGTCAGCTCGTTCAGCCTCTACAACTCAGTCTATGCCAACGCCGCCGCCGCGCCCGACCTTGTTCTGCTCGAATTCAAACCGCCGCGCAGCTCAGATCACAAGGCAACCCCGCCATTTCCTCCTCAAACTGCTCCTCCTGGTCCTCCACGCCCGGGCACCTACCGCTCGCTCATCCCCAAGCTCGAGACCGGTGCCGGCCCCGCAGACAAGAAACAACCGCGCCGAGTGCGCAGCTCTCGCAACCAGAAGCTCGCCTCTAGTGCTAGCAGCCTGCGGTCTACGGTCTCAAGTCTCTTCTCAACCGCCACCGCACGCCACCCTTACTCGAGCAAGCGCAAGACGGTGCTGCTAGACCTCCCCGTCGAGCTCCTTGACGATGTCATGGCCCACCTCGACCAGCGCTCGCTACTTGCTCTCATGACCGTTGCGAGGCCCGTCAGCGCCCTTGCTGTGCGCCACCTCTATTTTGAGCCTCTCCTTACCACTTCTTACCGCCTCGCCCAGTTTGTCACCACCGTCACCCACAACCTCGACCTTGCCCTCTTTGTCAAGGTCCTTGACTTGTCCAAAATCAAGTGGGCTACCCGCAAGGACACTGGCGAGGTGCTGGCCGGCTGGCGCGATTGGAAACTGCGCAACAACCCTCTTTCCCACGTCAAGCCCTCGTTCGAGCATCAGCTGCAGCACCAACAACAGCACCAGCAAGTGCCCACCGCACAACGCCGTCAGCGCAGTCTCAGTAGAGACCGTGCTGACCAGCGTGGTGCACCTGCAACGACCCAGCGGTCCCGCGGCGGCGCCAACGGGTTCAAAAAGTACAGTCGGTTCAGCCGCAGCAGCGGCGACCTTGTCTACGTCGGGTCTTCGTCCTCTACCTCTACCTCTACTCCAGTCACACCTTCTCGCCAGGCAAAACGCAAATCCACCGTTCCTGCCGCGACACCAAGACCCGCGCCCACCCCGCCTTATGCCAAACTCTTGCCACCACCACCACCAAAACCACCAGTCTCTTCGCACCCTTTACAGAGTTTCCTGCTCCGCCAGTTTGCCAGTGCCCGTGACGTGCCCGTGGGCAGCCTGCTGCACCTGTTTAAAGTATGCCAGAACCTGCTCATTGTCGACATTTCGCGCGTCCAGCTTGCCATGGACTACTTTGTTAATTCCACCGCCGCCGGTGGCAACCAAGAGTACCCGGTAACAGCACTGTCTGGGTACCTGTTTGTCTCGGACGTGCCCAGCGTGCCACGGCGCTCAGCACTCAGCATGGTGCTTTACAGCCAGGTCGTCGACGCGCTCAGCGACCTGCTGCGCCTCAAGTCGCTCACTCTTTCCAGCGCGACGTGGCTCACCAAGGACCTTGTTCGCCGGCTGCTCACACGCTGCGGGTGCAGACTCTCCGGCGAAAGCGATAGCGACAATACTGCGACAACCTGTTTGGAGCACCTCGACCTCCGCGACTCGGGCCTTGCGCGGGACCTCGAGTGGGCGTGCGAGGGCTCTGTGCACGATGTCTGGGCCGTGTTTGAGCGCGAAGAGGCCGCGCTCCGGCGAATGCGCGAAGACGACGCGCGCGGTATCCTGCCGTTCCGGCGGGCGTGAGCCAAAAAGTTTATTATTATTATTCTGTCATTGCTTCTTTTTTTTTGATG
The DNA here is from genome assembly GCA_030566025.1 of Geotrichum cucujoidarum. Classification (NCBI taxonomy): domain Eukaryota; kingdom Fungi; phylum Ascomycota; class Dipodascomycetes; order Dipodascales; family Dipodascaceae; genus Geotrichum; species Geotrichum cucujoidarum. The sequence continues at coordinate 5,331 of JAJMHN010000035.1, read as the reverse complement.
TTTGTTGCTACGATTTTTGGTTATTTAGTTTGTGTTAGTTTGTGTATCTTCGCTTTAATTGATGATGATGATGATGATGTTTAGTCCTGATGCCTGCCGGCCGGTTGTGACGCAGCGTGATACAGGCCAGGTAGCCTGAGGTTTGCGTTCCACTACGACAACTAACTCAGTGCGGTACTTTGTAAACAGCACACCTGGCCAAGCTGAACTTTTTGACAGTCGCTGACTCGGTGTGAGCTGTTCCTGTCAGTCACCGCCCGTCATCGCCACGCTGCTTAGTCAGGGCGGTGCTTGTCGAAGACTCGAAGTTCGCGCCCTACAAGTACCTCGTCTTTTCCTCTTCTACATTAGCCAACAAACATCTTCTTCACCTGTGAAACACCATGTCGTCCATATCGACCTCGCTCAAGACCATCACCGACTTCAAGTCGCTGCAATTGGACGAGAACGACACCCGCTACGCCAAGTACCGGCAGGACGTGCTCGAGTCCATCAAGGACGTTGACCCCACCACCAAACTAGAGCTCCTCATTGACGCCATCTCCAACCCCAAAGCCCCCCGCTGGGACCCACAATCGGCGCTCATTGACTCGGAAAAGCTCGACCGCTATCGCAAGCTTAACCTCTTTTCGTCTGCGTCGCCCGTCATCTCCGACGCCCAAAAGCTCGAATGGTGCGAAGAGCTCATCACCTCGCTCAACTCTGAATCGGAAAAGTACAAGTACGCCAAACTGTTTTCAAAGCTGGTCTATGAGGAAGACGACATTACAGAGGAGTCTGCTGAAAAAGCCTCGCAGCCCGAAATGGCCGAGCAGCGCGCCCAGTTTGAAAGCATTGTCTTTTCGGAAAGCAACACGGACGAAAAGGCTATTCACGAGTACCTCGATACCCTATTTACGAGCAAAAAGGATCTCGATGGCTTGCGCGAAAATGTGGCATCGTTCTGCAACTCGTTCCTCCCCCAAGTCGAGTCTACGGGCAAGACAATCACTGCAAGCGAAATTGAGGGTACCATTAGAAGCTTGATCTCGAGCGGGCTCATGGACAATGACAATACAAAAGTCCTGCGCGAGTTTCTCGCTAGCTCAAACATTGTCTCTGAAATTACAAACGTGCTCAACTCCAAGCTGGCCTCCATTGGCACCTGGTCTTGGCCAAAGCAGGGTATGGAGGCCGCTATGCGCCGTCAGCTCAACGGCAAGTACCGTGTCTACGTCCACGCTGACCTTCTCGACGCCATCTTTACACACTATATCGGCGTGGCTTTTGGCGCCAGATTTCGCGACTTTTTCATTCTCTACTCCAATGGGCCCGCATGGAAGAAGAGCGTTACTCAGGAGCACCACGACAAGAATTTTTCGCGGTTCTACTACGGCGGCGTCTTGAGACGGGATGCAGAGGGTATCAATGATGTCCGCAAAGAGTACCAGTACGACAAGTACTTTTTGGTTCAAATGCCCCGTAGCGTGTTCCAAAGCCAAGGGTCCTATGACGGCGACGACGACGACAGCGACGATGGCAATAATAACAAAAATACCGACAAGGGTTCAGAAGTCAATGTTTTTAAACTCAAGCAGGGTCTCTTGCGGTTCTTAGTCACGGAAATTGAACTCAGCAAGGAGTTGGGTCATAGCCACACCGTCATTCGTTCTGACTACTCTTGGTTTGGTCCCAGCTTGTCTCACACCACAATCCTTGCAGTCATGAAGTACATTGGCGTTACTGAGGACTGGCTTGCGTTTTTCAAGACTTTCCTTGAGTTGCCTATGCGGTTCTCTGAAGATGGACCAGACGCAAAAATGCGCAAAAGATCCAAGGGTACCCCCATGAGTTACTCCCTCAGTGAGCTCTTTGGTGAAACCGTCTTGTTCATGCTCGACTACGCCATCAACAGAATCGACAAGGGCGTTTTTTTGTACCGCGCCCACGACGACTTTTGGCTCTGGCACCGCGACCAGCAAGTCTGTGTGGCTGCTTGGAAGGAAATCCAACGATTCAACAAGGTTATGGGTCTTGAAATCAACCAGGAAAAGACTGGTTCTCTAACAGTCAATGGCAAAACTTGTCAGGACCTCCCTGAAGGCGACATTCGTTGGGGTTTTTTGGTTCTCAACTCTGAGGGCAAGTTTGTCATTGACCAGGCAAACGTTGATACCCATATTTCCGAGATCAAGCGACAACTCGCCAAGCCAAAGGCTATTTTGACTTGGATCAGCTGTTACAACTCGTACGTTGCCCGGTTTTTGCCCAACAACTTTGCCCACCCTGCGCCCTGCTTTGGATATGAGCACATTGACGATATTGTGCGGACCCTTGAACGTGTGCATCAGGAGCTGTTCAAGGAGCACAAGGGGTCGGTTACTGCGTTCTTGAGCGACTGGATTGAGAAGCGGTACGGTGTTACGGGGCTCACCACTGGGTGGTTCTACTTGCCCATGGTCTGGGGAGGCCTTCACCTGAAAGCACCCACGTTTTCATACATTTTGTTGCAAACATCCAGGGCGCTGACCGAGGCCCGCCAGCGCCGAAACAATGTGGCCCCCGTTCACCCACACTTTGGAAACTGTCCAGAGCATGACCGTTCCACCTACGACAAGGCCGTCGCCGACTGGAAGCAAGGAGATTACACCCCGTCTAAAAAGGACAATCCTTACGGCAAGTTTTCAAACAAACCCGAGGACTTTCCGTCCTTTGAGAAGTTCACCGAGGAACGTGAGCGCTCCTTTGAGTGGTGGAGACGCCGGTACATCTACCTACTTTCAACCGACAGCTTCAAAAGCACGGACCTGCCCAAGTCGGAGGAGGTATCCTTGCAATTTGACAAGGGAGGGGCTGGCCTGCCCCGGCGTGCTTTGGAAGACTTGGACACGGTATACGCGCTATACGGTGAGGAGATGCTGCACCAGTGGGGTGGCTCGCGCCCAATCTGGGATATCAGTCTACCGCTCGGTATGATTGAGGTTTGGAACAAGAAGAAACCCGTGTGGGCCTTGTAATAGGGAAGTCTGTGGCTTAAAAATTGCATTCATAATCATCAATTAGCATTTATGTAACAAAATTTCCATTCTACGATGGTTCACAAGCCAAAAATTGGCACGATTTGGATGATCTTGGCCTTTTTTTGTAAAAGACGAAATTTAATTTTTTGAACGTTGCACAAGTCCAGTTTACTTAATATTACAAGCCTTTGACTCCAGTCATGTATGTATGAGCTTTGCAAGGTGGTGGTTCTTGACGGCAAGAGACATGAAAGGAATAACTGGGACTTGTATGAAAAGATGTGTGAGACCCTTGAAGAAGGGTCGAACCTTATAGAAGGTGAATCAATGCAAACGAGCAAAAGAGCGAGAGTAAGCTGATCTTAAAAGTACTTGGCTGAAACGTTTTATAGGCTTGTACAGAAAACATTTACTATTCAAAAGAATAGAACCCTGAAAAACGTATACAGTGCCCCTTTAGAGCACCACACCTCAAACCGCAAACAGAATACTTTCAAAGCCCTAATACTTGATACTGTTTTGCTTATTTTAAATACAATTGGATTATTGGCGTCAATTGCTCAAGCTTGGAACGGAGTTATAATTCGTGATCCTCTTGCCAGTGTCTGGTGCCGGATCAGTACGACGACAATTGCAATAACTTTGATAACTCTTTGCAAAGATTTGCTAGTTGCTTGTTACATTGAAACAATGAAAAGTAGAAATTGAAAGATGCATTTTGGTTTTGCTGATGGTTTTGTCAGAGAAGTTCAGAAGCTGTGCTTGCGTGAAGTTACGCGCCGTTGAGCTTTTCCCGACGTAATGTAACGCCGCCACAGCTCAGAGCTAGTTCTTATTTTGTGACGCTGCCCCCTTATCCTTGAAAAGATATTTTCAGCAGTCATTGAGCAATCCAGACAGGTATTTCGGTCGGTCTGGCTCTTGACTAGACTCTTTCCACACTACAAGGCTCACCCAACTGCCCACTGCCAATGCCCAAGCTCGTCGTCTCTTTACGCGCAAGCACTCCTACGCAAAAACAGCAGACCATGCTTGTTTTTAAAGCGGTCTTGAAAGTCACTACCGGGAGTCTTGATCCCAGGCACAGATTGTATGGGGTCACCACATCCACCTTGTAATGGTATTTCAAACCTCCTGTTTTTCCAATCACAGCTTTGATCTGGATTTCTCTTTCCTTCAAAATATATATTTTTTTAAAACTAGCACGGCATTTACCACCATTAGCAGTAGAACCGTACGACAATTGCAGCACCATGTCTGACTCTCAGTCAGGCAACCCGAAAGAGCCTGGTCCCGAGATCCCCGCGACGCCATGCCTGAAACTCAGTCAGGCAACTCGACAAGGCCTGAGCCCCAGATCCTCGACGACGCCATGACTGACTCTCAGTTAGACAAGCTGACAGAGACAGGTTCCGAGGTCCCCGACGACGCCATGCCTGAAACTCAGTCAGGTAACTCGACAAGGCCTGAACCCCAGGTCACCGGCAACGCCATGCCTGACTCTCAGTTAGACAACCTAACAGAGACTGGTCCCGAGATCCCCGGCAACGCCATGCCTGAAACCCAGCCAAACAACTCGACAGAGCCGACATTCCAGCAAATCGCCCCTGCCATAGCAGAGACCCAACAAAATGACAAGACCACGACAGATGTGGAATTAAGTGAAGAAACAATATCAGCCTTTGAAAGCGATAAACTCCTGGAACGCTATAGGCTGTGTTATTCAAATATGGATAGCTCGACCAACAGTAGTAGGTATTGTCGTTAATGATACACCACTGGATACTAACGACCCGTTTCATAGCTCAAAATAAAGTCATCTTGCACCTTCTCCTCGAGCTCGAATTAATCCTAACACAAAGATTAATTGGCTCGCCTAATTCCCCTGAGAAAAAAATTACTAGACGGTATCCGGAAGATTACTGACAACATGGAGCACAGCAAAATTGATTTCAATCAGTTTCAACCTCTCATTAATGTTGCATTTGCACCAACGGCATGTGCCAAGTCCATCTGGAAAACCGCTGTTCCTATCATTGAAAAGCACAATTCGACAAATCAGCCCAGTGCACACCAACCCCACGAGGCGCTACGACTCGACCGGACTGAAAAGAGTGACACACCAGTATCTCAAAACACCGGCAATATTACCGACACAAAAGAGCCCAGATTCTATATGGATGCAGATAGGGTCAGATAGGGTCAGATAGGGTCAGATAGGGTCAGATAGGGTCAGATAGGGTCAGATAGGGTCAGATAGGGTCAGATAGGGTCAGATAGGGCCAGATAGGGTCAGATAGGGTCAGATAGGGTCAGATAGGGTCAGATAGGG